>ML786572.1:312380-388721 GCA_009831015.1 Picea engelmannii | reverse complement strand
AAAGCAAACCATATAAACCAAATAAACTTTTAAATTTTACATTTCTCAAATGGTTAAACTTAATATGCTTGAAGTCATAGTATAGGTATTAAAATTGATCCCACTATGCATATAATCATAGGAATATAACAAAATCTTCACAATTTCATGAGTGCCATAATAATGTTGCCATGATGGTGAGAAGCGAACATAGTTACATGTTCTAGGATTCTATATTGAATATTTGAATTCTGGATAAGGGGAGAATGAGTTTTAGTTGTTTCTCTTTCTGAGAATGCCTGCAAGAGTGTAGTGGAGGGTCCACAAGGAGTGCGTCGATCAGACTCTAAGTTTTACCTCAGAACTCTCAAAAGAGATTCCAACTTTGTCTTTACAGGCAAGAGTGTTAGCAGAGCATAGAGCCGTGCAAGGTGTGTGCAGGTTGGGTGAAGTCTTGGATTTTACCAAATCCAAGAGAGAAATTGAGGGACTGTTGTTGCAAGGAGTGCACAGAGTCAAAGATCTAAAATAACCAGAGGTTATTTGAAACCTGTCGCAAGGAGTGCATGCAGGGACTCTCTTTGGAGGCCTTGAGTTTGCAAGTGAAAGCTCAGGAGGGTTAGAACTTGTGAATTGTTCCAAAGGGATATGGAGGTTGAATTGTTTCACAGGAATCAAGTTCATGAGGGAAGGATGCTAGGTTGTCTGGCCAAAAGTCCTTGAGAAGTTGAATCGGACAGTTGAATCGCTTCAAGAGGAAGTGCCGAAATCCCTTGAACTGTTGGATCTCTTAGAACAGCGAGGAGATTAAGATTGAGTGTCTTTTCAATACCCTTAAGCTCTAGAGGGATTGTGACCGTCAGATCCGGATCAACGTGGGTCGTTGATCTCACATGCGAACTCGCGTATTGGAGTTCGGGGAATGGAGTGACAAGAGGTTTGGGGTCAAGCGTCTTGAATCGTCGATTTGCGAAATCCTGATATGTCGTGGGCTATCAAATCAAGGGAGGCATACAACCATTGGATCTCGTCGAAGGCTAGATTTCAGAGTCGGGGATTCACAAGGAGAGTGTACAAGGGGTGGTGCTCCAACTCGCGAATTCGCGAGTTGCGAAAGGCGCTTGCACCTAGGCT
This sequence comes from Picea engelmannii, assembly GCA_009831015.1. Lineage (NCBI taxonomy): Eukaryota > Viridiplantae > Streptophyta > Pinopsida > Pinales > Pinaceae > Picea > Picea engelmannii. The sequence continues at coordinate 387,608 of ML786572.1, read as the reverse complement.
TGGTTGTGGTCACGTTGGAGAGGGGGGATCACACCATAATCCCATTCAAAATTTCACGTTTTGTTTATTGCTGAGAGCCATGGCATAGTATTCGAAGCGCCCCAACTTGCGAAAACCAAAATTCTACTTGGGATTAAATAAGGGGTTTTGTTAACCCTTACCGTGGTCTAGAGAAGATCCTGCGTGGATCTCGACCTGAGGGTAGGAGGTCTGTATCATTTGTAGGATCTTGACCTGAGGGTAGGAGGTCTGCACCATTTGTGGTATCAGAGCCAAGAACAAGTTCTTTGCTTTCTATAGCAGAGAGAAAAGAGGAATTTTATGGCCATGCCACTGAGAAGGAGAGTAAGGGCAATGCCTGATCCAGTAGTGGAAAGAGAAATGCGTGAATTACGTGCCAGGCTTGATGCTATGGAGACAACACAGAGCCACACAGTTGACGCTGGGGATATCAACGAAGCTGAAAGTGAAAATGAAGCTGAAAACGAAGGAGAAGGAATTGCAGTTGAAGATGCTGCAGAAGAACGCTTATTCAAGGCTGTTGCTAGGATAGGTGCTAGGGAAAAAATGGACATTCTAATGTACGAAGGTAACTTGGATGTTGAAGAGCTTCTAGACTAGATTAGAGCTCTAGACAAATACTTCGACTATGAGGATGTCGAGGAAGACAAGAAAGTCAAACATGTCGTTACTAGACTTAAAGGGCATGCAACACTGTGGTGGGATGAACTGCAGGCTGATAGACGTTGCGAGGGCAAGCAGAAAATCAAAAGCTGGGATAGAATGGTTGCAAAAATGAAAGCCAAGTTTATACCCAGGGATTATCAAATAAATCTGTTTTAGAGGATGCAAAATTTGAGACAGAAGCTGATGTCAGTGAAAGAATACATTGAAGAGTTCTATAGGATAAACATCAGAGCAGGTCATCGAGAAAGCGATGATGAGAAAGTTGCTAGGTATATGAATGGTCTATGATATGACATTCAGGACGAGATGAGCATGATGACCATCCGAACCGTAGAAGATGCTTATCAGATGGATCTGAAAGCTGAAGAGAAGCAGAGACGAAAGCAAGGTCAAAGAGGCCGAGGCAGAAGTCAAAGCAAAGGCAAGATGATTGCCCAAGATAGAAATCAGAAACCTAAAGAAGGGGGGAAGAAACCTCAAACATTATTTGAGAGAGGAGGAAGCTCACAGGGGAGGCAGTATGCAGATATAAATACTTTTCCTCGAACCAGAAGAAGAGGAAGAAGCAGAGGAGGTGAAGTGAAATTCTTTGTCTATGGGAAAATCAGACATAAATCCTATGAGTGTCCAGATAGGAAGGAAGATGGTGGTGAAACTCACATTTCTAAAGCTCAAGGATGGAATGTTGAGGCAGAGGACGCTGAGGGAGGAAGATATTTGATGATGAGGAAAGTTCTTTTGAAACCAGAGAAGGAGCCAGAGAACCTAGCCCAAAGAAACACTCTGTTTCGGACTGCTTGCAAAACCAAAGACAAGGTATGCAAGGTCATAGTAGACAGTGGTAGCACAAATAATATTGTATCTACAGAAATGGTAGAAAAGCTGGAGCTGGAGACTATTGCACATCCAATCCCATACAAAGTTTCATGGCTACAAAAAGGACATCATGTAAATGTCACTAAACATTGTTTAGTTGAATTTAAAATAGGAGGATATAAAAATGAGATATTATGTGATGTCATTCCCATGGATGTTTGTCATCTATTGCTGGGTAGACCATGGAAATATGACAAAAATGTGGTGCATGATGGGAGAAAGAACACGTACACTCTGGAGAAATGCGGTAGGACGCACATGTTGCTGCCGATTAAGAATAAAGAGGTGAAAACAGAGATGAGCAACACTATACTTCTCATGACTAGGAAGGAACTTCTTAAGGAAGTCAAGAAGAAGTAAGATACGCAATTCATTGTGGTTAGGAAGCCCATAATTGTTTTGAACAACACTAGGATAGATAATTTACCAGAAGAAATCCAGGAGTTGCTGGAAGAATTTGCTGATATAGTAGTGGACAAACTACCTTGTTCGTTGCCACCTATTAGGAGTATAAGCCATCATATCGATCTTATACCTGGAGCCAGTTTGCCAAACAAAGCAGCGTACAGGTTGACGCTGCAGAAGAATGAAGAAGTTAAGAGACAGGTCCAGGACTTAATGGACAAAGGATTGATTTGGGAGAGCTTGAGTCCATGCGTTGTTTCGATAGTGCTCAGCCTAAGAAAGGACAGTGGCTGGAGAATGTGTACAGACTTGAGGGAAATTAACAAAATTACCATCAGATACAAGTTCCTGTTGCCAAGGATGGACAACTTGATGGACTGCTTGAGTGGAGCATAGTTTTTTTCAAATATTGATTTGAAAAGCGGATATCATCAGATTAGAATGAGAGAAGGTGATGAATGGAAGACATTATTCAAGACAAATGAATGGCTGTATGAACGGCTTGACAAATGCGCCCAGTACTTTCATGAGGTTGATGAACGAAGTCCTGAAGGATTTCATTGGGAAATTCATCATTGTATATCTTGATGATATATTAATTTTCAGCAAAACTGAAGCGGAACATTTAAAGCATTTAGTTGCAATAATGAGGAGGTTATAGCAAGAGAAATTGCTAATCAATATGAAGAAGTCGTCATTTATGAGGACAAAACTCATTTATTTGGGTTTTGTTATCTCTACAAATGAATTGAAAATGGATCTAGAAAAGATAAATGCGATTAAGGATTAGCCATCGCCGAAGAGCATGTTTGAAGTTCGAAGCTTCCATGGTTTGGCTAGCTTCTACAGGAAATTCATCCGAAACTTCAGTGGAATTAGCGCACCGATGATGGATACAGTGAAGAAAAGACATAAATCTTTTCACTGGATGGAGGAAGCGGAGAAGAGCGTCAACCTGCTGAAGAAGAAGATCACTAAGCAACCAATTCTGGTTTTGCCAGATTTCAGTAAGACATTCCAGGTCAGGTGTGACGTGAGTGGATTTGCCATTGGTGCGGTCTTGAGCCAAGACAACAGGTCGATCGCGTATTTCAGTGAAAAGCTTAATGAAGCAAAGATCAAGTACTCCACGTATGACAAAGAATTCTATGCAGTCATACAAGGGCTGAAGAAATGGAGGCACTATTTGGTTCCCAAAGAGTTCGTTTTGTACATCGATAATCACGCTTTGCAATTCGTGACTCGACATGAGAAGTTGAACCAAAAACATGCTAAATGGGTTGAATACATGCATAATTTTACTTTTGTGATCAAACATATTTCTGGAACTGCTAACAAAGTTGTTGACGCTTTGAGAAGGAAATGTTTGCTTATGCAGGAATTCAGAGTCAAGACTTTGGGTTTTGATATCCTCAAAGAAATGTACAGGGATGATCCAGACTTCAAAGAGGCATATGAGGCATCTGAGAATCCAATTCTCAGGGACCGAAGCCAATGGACTGAATACATGATCCAGGATGGATTATTATTCAGGGGAAATCAACTATGTGTTCCGAAATGCTCCATGAGGGAGAATTTGTTGAAGGAAAAACATAGCGGATGATTGGCCGGACACTTCGGTCATGAAAAAATGTTCTCAAAGTTGAATGGCTCATATTTTTGGCCGGGGATGAGGAAAGATGTGAAGAAATTTGTGGACAAGTGCAGAATTTGTCAGCACACAAAAGGAAAAAGGCAGAACACAGGGTTATACCAACCATTACCCATACCGGAAAGGCCGTGGGATGCCATGAGCATGGATTTCATATTGGGACTGCCAAGGACACAAAGGGGATATGATTCAATATTTGTAGTGGTAGATAGATTTTCAAAGATGGCACATTTCATACCATGCCAGAAAACCAGTGACACAACTCATATTGCAAACCTGTTTTTCAAGGAAGTCGTCAGACTTCACGGCTTGCCAAGGAGTATCGTTTCCGATCGAGATGCCAAGTTCGTAGGACATTTCTGGAGGACCTTATGGAAGAAGTTGGGGACAAATTTGTCTTTTAGCTTAGCATATCATCCTCAGATGGATGGATAGACAGAGGTCGTGAACATGAGCTTGGGAGATTTGTTAAGGAGCTTAGTGACTAAACACCATAGTCAGTGGGATCACATTCTGCCACAGGCGGAATTCGCTTACAATGATTCACTCAATAGAAGCATAGGGAAGAGTCCATTCCAGATTGTATATGGAATACAACCAAGGGGAGTTTCTAAATTGAAATATTCAGAACAAACTAAATTCAGGAGTGCTAGTGCAGAGGACTTTGTAGAAGGAATGAAGGAGCTTCACAGTAGAATTAAGGAGCGATTAAGGAGCGATTGTAGAGTTCAAGTTAAGAGTACAAGCGTAGAGAAGATCAACACAGGCGAGAACTTCAATTCGAAGTTGGTGATTTGATTCTTGCACATTTGAGGAAGGAGAGGTTCCCAAGGGGAACATACAACAAGCTGAAGATGAAAAAGATTGGACCGTGCAAGGTCATAAGGAAATTTGGGACAAACGCATATGAGATTGAATTACCCAATGGGGTCGAAATCTCACCGATATTCAATGTCACGGATTTGCACCCTTACATAGCTGAAGAAGAAGGAACAGAAGATAAACAAGAAAATATTCAATGGAGAAAACAAATGCCTGTAGCTGAAAATCCACAGATGGAAAGCATAATTGACAAGAGGATTAACAGAAAGACCAGGAGAAAAGAGTATTTTGAATACTTGGTCAAATGGAAAGGACATCCAGTTGAAGATGCCAGTTGGAAGGATGAAACAACAATTCAAAAGCATGGACGAACAATGAAGGAACTCATGAACAGGAGTTCATGAAATTTTTTAAGCGAGGGAGCATCGTATAAAGCCAAAGGCACATGCCTAACCAAAGGAGACAACTGGAAAAGCACCAACGCACATTTTGAAATGTTTTGAAAATTAATGAATGGACATTAATGTAATAGCTAGGGAAGCATACTTACCTTTGTGTTTTGGAGATTGTAAACAGATCTTGAGTGTTGCTCTCATCTGTCGAAGGTAGAGGCATTTATGCGTAATGAATGTAAAATAGGTAGATTTAAATAATAGATTAGATAGTTTTAGGAGTGTAGGAGGTAGGAGGGAAAATGGATGATAGACACCCTCGACCCTTTGATCATTTGTAACATTATGATTCAGATTTCATAAGCTGTAGATCTGCAGAGGAGAACAGATAATTTTTTTTATGCATTTTAGCTGTAGTTGTTTACCATGTATGAGAGCACTGGAATTAATGAAAGAAAAGCTTTGATTACAATCTTTGTGTTTGTTATGGCTGTTGGAATCACCTGTTGAACGATATGTTGCGGCTTGTTTGCATTCTTTGTGTGCATTTTATTTCAATGCAAATCTGTGTGTGTATGTTCTAGGATTCTATATTGAATATTTGAATTATGGATAATGGGAGAATGAGTTTCAGTTGTTTCTCTTTCTGAGAATGCCTGCAAGAGTGCAGTGGAGGGTTCGCAAGGAGTGAGTCGATCAGACTCTGAGTTTTACCTCAGAACTCTCAAAAGAGATTCCAACTTTGTCTTTACAGGCAAGAGTGTTAGCAGGGCATAGCGCCGTGCAAGGTGTGCCCAGGCTGGGTGAAGCCTTGGATTTTACCAAATCCAAGAGAGAAATTGAGGGACTGCTGTCGCAAGGAGTGCACCAAGTCAAAGATCTAAAATAACCAAAGGTTATTTGAAACCTGCTGCAAGGAGTGCATGCAATGACTCTTTTTGGAGGCCTTGAGTTTGCAAGTGAAAGCTCAGGAGGGTTAGAACCCGTGAATTGTTCCAAAGGGAGACAGAGGTTGAATTGTTTCATAGGAATCAAGTTCAGGAGGGAAGGATGCTAGGTCGTCTGGCCAGAATTCCTTGAGAAGTTGAATCGAACGGTTGAATCACTTCAAGAGGAAGTGCCAAAATCCCGTGAATTGTTGGATCTCTTAGAACAACGAGGATATTAAGACTGAGTGTCTTTTCAATACCCTTAATCTCTAGAGGGATAGTGACTGTCAGATCCAGATCAATGTGGGCTGTTGATCTTGCATGCGAACTCGTGTATCGAAGTTCGGGGAATGGAGTGACAAGAGGTTTGGGGTCAAGCGTCTTGAATCACCAATATGCGAAATCCCAATATGTCATGGGCCATCAGATCAAGGGAGGCATACAACCATTGTATCTCGTCGAAGGTTGGATTTCGGAGTTGGGGCTTCGCAAGGAGAGTGTACAACGGGTGGTGCTCCAACTCGCGAATTCGCGAGTTGCGAAAGGCGCTTGCGCCTAGGCTTGGTTGTGGTCACGTTGGAGAGGGGGGCTCACACCATAAGCCCATTCAAAATTTTGCGTTTTGGCTATTGCCGAGAGCCATGGCATAGTATTCAAAGTGCCCCAACTTGCGAAAACTGAAATCCTGCGTGGGATTAAATAAGGGGTTTTGTTAACCCTTGCCGTGGTCTAGAGAAGATCCTGTGCGGATCTCGACCTGAGGGTAGGAGGTATGCATCATTTGTAGGATCTCGACCTGAGGGTAGGAGGTATGCATCATTTGTAGGATCTCGACCTGAGGGTAGGAGGTCTGCACCACCATGATTTCCATCCCATGCTCCTTCTTGGGAGTGATATTATTCCACCATGAATGATAGTATTATTTAGTTAAAAAAGATCCACATCCATTCTCCCTTTCCCCAACACGTTATTGTTACCTTTTTAAACCTCCCATTCAATGATAATTATGTCATTTCTGGTCTTAATTGATGTTGAGAGGAGTATAAAACCTTTTAAACCCCCTCCTATCTAAATACATATCCTCTCTAAAAATCCCTAGAAGTGATGTAATTACTAGAAGTGCAAGGTCCATAATAAGAAGGATTGTCATGCTCTCCAGAGAATGGATGCCTGTCATGGTCTTTTGTCACCTCTGATTTATCATCCTCCTCCCTTCCTTCCCAACTCAAGTTTTTCCTCTTTCTCCAAAATTCATTCCCTTCAACTAACTTTACAACTAACCTCATTCCCCTAGACACTACCCTTATAGCACTTTATGTAGGTTTTCCCCAAATAATATTATTTAGGAACCAACACTTAGTTTCATCAATGTTGATGGCCCCCAATTTTCTCATTGGAATGGATTTATCTCTCGAACCTAGTGGGAAGATCCTCCTAGGATATATCACTCATCGCTCCCTATGGTTTGTGGTCTACTTTAGTCTCTTCATCATCTCTTCCTTTTCCAACTACTAGAATTTAGGTCTTATTTTATATCTTCTTTCCATCTTATTTTAAAGTAGTGGCTCTAAATTCTCATAGAGTATTCTTACTTTGTATTTAGCGATCCAATTGACCTATTTGTAGCCATTCGTTTGGCATTAATAAAATTATCTTCTATGATCTTATCTTATTTCAGCCTCTTCCTGTGTCATTTTTCTCTTCCTCCCCTTGCTTTGATTAGCTTGGGAAACACCTCCTCTCCTCCCTTATACCTTTTCATGATCTTCCATACCTCCTTCCTTTCATTCTTCTTCTCATACACTTATCCACTAGATACTTAAGGAAACCCTCAACTACCAATATCTTAGGAAGATTAAGCCTCCTACTTTTGATGTGATGACAAGAAGGATGAATATGAAGAAGCATGGATGTTGGGAATGAGAAAATATTTCCAATTGCACAATTATTCATCAAATGTAGTAGCCATAATTGCAACCTATCATTTTCAAGGAAAACCATCTATGTGGTGGGATAAAATCAAGTAGGTTAAGAATATTGATCAAAATATAATTTCCTAGAATAAATGCAAGAGATATTTCCAACATCAGTACTTGTCATAGAATTATTATGACAAGAAGATGAAATAGTTCTTTGTACTCAAGCTTGGAATAATGACAATGGATGAGTATGTGAGGAGGTTCCTTGAATTTTTGAGGTATAATGGCTTCATAAAATATGAGAATGTTAAAATACAAATATTTTTGAGTGGGATATCTTCTTTCTATAGTGATAAAATACACTATGATGAGCCCATGTTTTATAGCCTTAATTTCCACCCTATAGTGTCAAGAGAAACACATTAGAATATGAAAGCCGAGACACACTCTTCTACTCAATAATTTAGTTAATTTTGAAGGTGGAAGCTTATCATCTATATGAAAACATGTGATGGTTCACTAGTCATCTATATGACAGCATGTGACCATGTCACTAGTTGAAAATGTACAATTAGCGATCACCCCTGTAACCTTCCATATTCACGGAGTTTCAAAGAGGTAAGCAATGGATGAGTTGGTTATTTGTGGAATGAGCCTTGGAACTCACAAAATTCGAGTCTCAATTGGTTTCAAGAAGATCTATAATATCTCCCAATCCTCTTCCATGAATCTATATAAGGAAGGCCAATCTTGAGCATGAAGAAGAATCATTCATAGAGTTATGTTGCTAATATATAGAGGTGCCTCTCCATTGTACATCAATTGCATTCAAGTTTCCTAGCTTGGTTGAAAATACAAGGAGGAGAAAGGAACAAGGGGAAAGGAGGAGTGCATATACACCTAGAGATAAAGTGAATTGATGTACTTCTTTCATTTTAATCAATAGATCATTGATTTTCCACTATTGATGTTTGTATTTCATTCATTAATGTTTAGATATGATTTATTCCTTCATATACCGGGTTAGATCCAAGATAGATCTAGGATTCTAATGATGAAAAGAGAAGTAGGAAGGCATTGTTAGTAACTTGTGTGTAGATAGCAGAATGAAGGATGTGAAGTTTTCATAGTGAACCTAGCTAGTAGAAAAATCACACAAAGCTTCTGAGAGAGAGAAGAGAAGAGAGACAAGATTGAGAGAAATAATGAATTGTATTAATTGAATGAATAATGATTAAAATACACATGATATACTCTATATGGCTAAGTGAATGTTCCATAGTAGTGATATAGAGAGATATATACACCCAATGACATAAAACAAAGTAATATCCCACCTATTCTTAGTTATCTGGTCCATGAAATCATTAGTTAATTGAGTCACATGTGTGGAAGTGAGAGAAACACATGCAATCACAAGCTATTCTCCCTCTTTTCCACATGCATGATATATTGACCTTCCTGGTGAGGAAACTAAGGTGAACATGCAACTCTTGGTGATAAAACCAAGGTTTCCATGCATGGGTATCCTCCACTAGTCTAACTAAGTTGTAATTGACTCCGAACTAAAGATGAAAGGTGCCCTATTTTGTAGGATCCACCATAATTTGTAGGAGAATATTCTCATCTATGGAAGTGCCCTCAACATTAGACTATCAACCTTAGGAAACAAATTACCTAGGTGAGTGCGTAATATCTCCAACACCTACCTTGAACACTACTAGGGTGTACATGATGAATGGGTCTTGGAAACCAAGTCCATGTTAAGTACACACTGTACAATGCATATAAGAATGAAACATTAAAAAAATAGAGGAAATAGGGAAAACCTCATGGGAACCCCCCCCCCAAAGTACAATGCATAAAAAATGAAGTAGAAAAGAAAGGAAATTGATAAGCAACTATGTCCTTCACTCCACGATGATCACACATAAGGTGAAAATTCTTCTCAGTAAATGTCTTGGTAAAGATGTCTACAGTTTGTTTGATAGATGGACGATACTGCAAATTATGATCTTGTCATGTACCAACTCTTTGATGTAATGCATATGAATCTGAATTTGTTTAGTCTGTTGTCGTTGCACTCGGTATTTGCAAAACTTGAGAGTACTCTGATTTTCACACCAAATGACAGTTGGACTATGGAAATAGATGTTGAGCTCAATGAGGAAGTTCTGAAGCCAAAGTTCCTGAATAGTGATGTTGACTGTTCCTCTATACTCGACCTATGATTACGATAGAGAAATAGTTGATTTATTTTTTCTCAACCAACATATGGGACCACAACCCAAAATAAATACGTACCCATACATCGACTTGAGATCTATGTTATCGCCATCCCAATCAGAATTGGTGAATCCCATGAGATCCAATGCACAACCTGCTACATAGTGGGTCCATAACCAATGGTGCCTTAAACATATCTGAGGATGCACTTAGCAACCTTCCAGTGTAGCTCATGCGACTCTTGCATGTACTTAGAAATTTCCCCTACTACGTATGAGAGATCTGGATGGGTGTGAGTGAGATATAGAAGGCTCCACACAAGTTATTGATACAAGGTGCTATCCACCACTGGTGTATCCCCTCCATATTCAAGATGTACCCCAAATAGAAATGGTGTGGATGTCGAATTGCAGTCGGTCACATAGAATGTAACCAAGAGATCCCTAGCATACTCGGTCTTAGATAGTTTGATTCCTAAATCATCCTTAGTGATCTCGAGACTAAGGAAATAGTGATGTGGGCCCATGTATGTCATAGAGAACCTGTTATGCGGAATGTCTTTGATCACAACAATTGTCGAGGCTGAACGTCCTATGATCAGGAATTCATCAACATAGAGAACTATGATTAGCAAGGAGTTTGAGGTTCTCAACATTTAGACGTCCAGATATGATTTTCATATAACAAAATGTTGAGAAAGAAAGTAGGCATCCATGTTCTCATAGAATTCTCTAGGCACTTTCTTGAGTCCATAGAGTGATTTTTTTAGTCGACATACTAAGCATCAGTTATGCATGAACACCTGGGGATGTTCCATGTAAATATCCTCTTAGATATCTCCACGAATAAAGGAATTATTCACATGCATTTGGTGAACTTCCCACCCCCTAGATGTTGTAATGGAAAGGGTCGATTAGATGGAGTCCATCTTTTCTATGGAGCAAAGGTTTAATCATATTCTATCCCATGGATCTGCTGAAAAACTTTGGCAACGAGTCTTTCCTTGTACCTGCTCACCTATCTTTCTACTTCCTTCTTGGTCTTATAGATCCATATATACCTGAAAATATTCTTGTCTGGAGGAAGCGAAACCAGATCCCAAGTCTGGTTTTCGAGTAGAGAGTTGTACTCCTTCTACATAGCAGCTTCCCAAAAGGGATTCCTTACAACCTCTGCATAGGTCTGCAGGTATGAATATAAAACCATGTAGAAATTGATGGACATCACTCGATCAATAGCTGAAAGTGCATGAGGAGGATCCTCAAACTGAGACCTCATCCTCCTCTAGTCTACTAGATCCCCCACAAGGTCTCCTACTTCCTGTAGGGTGTTATGTGCCCACTTGGGAATCTGTGGCGGCTCATCATCTACATGCTCATCATCGTCTGAATCATATTTGGAATTAAAATATAAAACACGATCTAAATGAGTGGACTCATCATCATTGATGTCTGTCGTAGGTAATGGTACAAAGGTCTCTACATGTGGCTCCAATGGTGTATGCAAGGGAGTTTACTCAAAGTGAAAACTATGCTCAATGATGAGCTATCAATAGAGGGATCAAGTAACATGTAACCCTTCACACTATATGTATATCCCATGAATATGCATGCGATAATATATGGACCTAAATATTTCCTCTTTTTAGAGGGTACATGGGCCCATGCGCATGATCCAAATATTTGGAGGTGGGTGAATTCTTCTTTGTTTCCGCTTCATGCCTTAAAGGGAGTTTGTTCCTTGACATATATATGAGGAGATATGTTCTAAATGTGGCTAGCATAGTAAAATTCCTCAACCCAAATATTGGGTGGTAGAGGTATTGCATGCAACATGCAAGTGACCATCCCCTTGAGGGATCTATTCTTCCTCTCGGCTAATCCATTATTATACAGAGTGTAAGGTACTATGTGTTGTAGCTATATACCTATAGTGGCACATTACCCCCTAATTGGAGAATATTATATTAGTAATTTTATTTTATTTATGTCGGCCTGGGTCCATTAGTTGTAATTGTACCTCCCAGTCTCCTATATATACCAAGGAGACCTTTTCATTTGGAATCGTCTTGTATTTGGAAATTTATGTGGTGTATAAGGAGGTTTACCCCTTGAAGAGGCTTATTATATGAAATTATCTCTTTTTCAAGGAGTTGAGTACTTATTCTAAGGTTTTTCTATGCTATTTTGATATTTGGTTCTTAACATTTGGTATCAGAGCTCAAGGTCTTGGGGTTTCACTACTACATCTGAGACACCTTGGAATTTTCACTATAACTTTATTTATATGACGATTCAGAAGGAACCCTTTGGAAAATATTTATTATATGGATCAAGGTACGTGGGGTTCAAATTTCATCTCCCGAGGCCTTATACTTACGAAGATATAGCCTGTGTAAGATAGGGTTCTAGAATCATCTTGAATTTAGTCATCACAAAATTTTCGATATAACATATTTTATGTAACGTTTCAGACCTTGAAACCCAGAGGATATTCATAGAACTTATCAAGGTATATGTGATAAATAGCTTATGTCACCCTACTTTTGTAGATACACCCTGTGCAAGATAGGGTATATGACTTGTCATATTAACTAGTCTGAAATAGGTATTCTGGGTAAAAAAGTGATATCTTCGTTAGTGAGTATCCAAATTAAGTGAGACTAGTTTCAATAGACAATGGACAGTCTGTATTATTTCTGGTATAAGTTTCAGGATCAAATATCAGATATTTCACTCTTGGCACACTTTACATGTACACTCTCTTGGAAGGGACACAAATCAGAAAGGTGTGGGGAAGTTACCATAACTTCCATTTGGCACATCCAATTTTGATAAGGCCTGTGGCATTTCAGAGAAGAAGTATCTGAGAGCTACAAAAATAAAATTTCAGACCCAAAAGGGCCAAAATTTTGGAGATACAACAAAATAAAGATCGTCTAGAAGAACCACCTCGAAATCAAGGTTTAAAAGTGATACTTGGCCAACATGCCACCAAAAAAGGGAACTTCTACACCAAATAAGCCTCCAGATAGTTCTACATGGACTCTCTATGAAGGTGAAGAAATGTGTAGGGACATAAATGATTTATAAAAGAATATAGTAAAAAAATATGAACTACAAGGGATGATGGATTCAATTGAAGCTAAGTTGGAGGCAATAATGGATACTAAGATGGATGGTTTAAAAAGAGATATCATGGAAGGATTGAAAAATTTCCTAATAGAGAGGACACCTGAAAGCGAAAATGAATCCCATGAAATTCATGATGAGGACACAAGGAAGATGAATCAAGACATGAGAAACTCAAACTTTGGGTTGAAGACCAACCACTTTCCTAAGATCGATATCAGGAAGTTTGATGGAAAGGATCCAATCACATGGATACTTTAGATGGAGCAATTCTTTGATCTACATGATGTGCCACATACACAAAAGGTACAAATTGCTTCTTTATATTCAGAACCCAATCAATTTTTTTGGTATCGATGGATTTTTCCTCGCAAATCACTCTTTACTTGGACAATTTTCATAGAAGAAATGATAGCACACTATGAGGATACAAGGAGAAATACCTTCTTTAGCCAATTGATAAATCTCAAGCAAAAGGGTTCAGTTGCAGAGCACATTGAGAACTTCCAAATATTGAATATAAAGTTAACGGATATTCCAGATTGATGTATTCATAAGAACTTTAAAGGATAACATTCGACATGAGGTTCTCCTTTGGGAACCCAAATCATTGGAGAATGCATTCAAGGCGGCGATAAATGTTGTAAGTAAAAATATGGCTATGGATACTAGAAGGACCACTCCTAACATCTATCGAGAGAATAATGTTCCTTCTTCTAAAACACCTCAACCTACAATGTTGACACCTCAACAATTGGAGAAAAGTAAAGAAAAAGGTTTACACTTTAATTGTGACAACAAGTACAGTAAGGGACATAACTGTGGTGAGAATAAATTATTCTACATAGATTGTGAAGAGGAAGAAGAAGAAGAAGAAGAACCATCTCAAGATGAAAATGTAGAAGAGATTTCTTCTGAAGAGTTGAATCCCATGATATCATGTAATGCATTGGTTGGAATTAACACTCCTAAAACCCTCAAGATCGAAGGATATATCAAAAACAAAAAGGTAATAGTCCTAATTGATTCTGGTAGTACTCATAATTTCATTCACTATAAATTAGCCAAAGCTCTCAATTTCTTTATATATCCAGTGCCATAGTTTCAAGTGATGATTGCAGATGGAGGAGCTATCAATTGATCGAGAAAATGCAATAAGATCAATCTTACTATGGGGGAATATGTAATGAATAGTCCAATTATTTATATACCCATGGGTGGTGTTGATGTCGTACTAGGAGTCCAATGGTTACGATCATTGGGAACAATGGCTTTTAATTTTCAATAAATTTTCATGAAATTTTCATTGAAAGGAAAAGAAATTGAGTTAAGGGGTATCACAGGGAAAACAAGTAAGGTTATAAGCTCTAATGGCATGAAAAAATTATTGAAAAAGGGGCATCAGGGTGTAATTGTACAACTATGCTCACTAGATGTTCAAACATGTAATCCATCTATTCCCCTACATCTCCAAGGGATCATTGATAAGCATTCCAAAGTATTTGAAGATATTCCCAAAGGTCTTCCATCCACTCGAAATCATGATCATGCTATTCACCTAATTCTCGAGAGTGTTCCTCCTAACAACAGGCGTTACATATACCCTTATGCCCAAAAGAGTGAATTTGAGCGTGGTTGAAGAAATGTTAGAGGATGACATTATTAGACCTAGCCAAAGTTCTTACTCTACAACGGTGGTAATGGTACTCAAGAAAGAGGGCTCATGGCGTATGTGTCCAGATTATAGAGAGCTCAACAAGATCACTATTAAAGATAAGTTTCCCATTGATCAAAATTTGGACCAGGGGTCAAATTTTAGCTCAAAAATCAAAGTTCTCAGAATTGCCTCAAAAAAAATGGGTTTGTATCCCTCGTCATCACGAACCCAATGCAATTTGTTTCATCTCAAACGGACATTGGGAGCGAGAGATATCGCGATCTGTCCGGATCGTCAAACAAGAAAAAAATGGATGCTGACTGGGCAGTCTGTACAGTCCGTATGGATGCTGACGTGGCATGACCGTACGTTGATGTGGCATAGGTAACGTGGTAGAGATGAGTTGGCTGACAGTTGGACGAATCACATTGCGACACGTGGCATCATTTATTGGGCAAATGTTTTGGTGCCACGTGGCCCAGTCATGGGCTGCCACGTGGCACCCCATTTTTGGTTTGTGTGTTCGTTCAAAAATTTATGGGGTCTATGGGGTTTGAACCCTGGATCTCCCCCACTATGTAAGCCTTCACCAACATCCACTGACCATTGCACCGCCTTGTGTTTCTTATTAAGAATGTACATTTGAATATATTTAAATTTGCGCTATGTAACCATTGGACGGGGGTCGCGCCGGGGCTTAGCCCCAGCCCACGATCCTTTGTCTCAACACATATAACCGTATGTTATACCTATGCGCGGGGTTTTGGTATAGTCCGTGGTTCTATATTATATACCATGTGACCACGACCGGAGCGGGAAGTTGGCGCGGTTGTAACCATTTGGCTCTTTTACCCTAGCGCGCGGTCACATGACCATTCACATGCCCAGGTGCCTAGGCGGTTAGGGGCTAATGCACCCTTAACCGTCCTACGGTTTTCACCATTGGCGCGGTTGTGCCCGGTGCCGGGTTTTTATGCCTTAAATGGCGTGTGTGCCAGGTTCATTCAAGAAGGGTGCATTTTGGCGAACCAGTTTCAGCAAGGTTGAAGGAGGAAAATGGAGGAGGCCTAACTTCTTCATCTTTTGGAAGATTGAGGTGCCGTAAAAGCCCAGCTAGGGGTTTTTGGACGTGATGAATCCATTGGTTCTGTTATAAAGGCCATTTGAAGACTTCTTCTACAAGTTTTTCACTATTGAAGTTTCAGGAAGCTCCAGGGAGCTTTAAGCCCTCATTGATTGAGGACATGTTTTGGTGAGCCTATGTTTGTTTTCTATGATTGAATAATCATTTTTGGCTAATTGATATGCTCTGAACACATTGGGATAGGTTTCAGAGGCTTTTGAGGACTTTTACAGGTGTTTTTTCCAAAGAGAAGCTCAGGGAAGCTTATGGCCACATGTAGAAGAGGTCATGCCCGGATGAGCCATGATCTGTTTTCAGAGTTCTATTAGTCATTTTTGGGGTTTTTATGTGTTCTGATCTCAATGGTACAGTCTGTTTTTCCATTGGAGTTGAGCAGAATCTTGTAAAATAACTTTTGACAAATTAATCCCAGAGAGCCAAGTCCATTGATGGAGGCTCAAGGAGATGTAGCCCGGAGGGGGGTGAACTCCTTTATCAACTTGTTATTGTTGTGAGTTTGATGGTTTATTTGCTGCAAGTTGTGTTGCTGTGTATTTGTTTAAAGTACATATTTAACCATCTAAAGGAACAATTCCTCACACATAAACATTTACAAGAAGTTGCATGAACTTAACACATAATTTTATCTTGCATATTTTAAACACATGAAGCAAGGTCCTGTAAAGTTTATTTTTAATGAAGTAGAGGGTGCTTGCATAGCATAACAAGTCAGCCTTCTATTTTCAGATCACCCATTCTCGTCATTGATGAGTTGTTAGATGAACTACATGGAACAATTTATTTCACAAAGTTGGATCTCCATTCAGGGTATCATCAGATTAGAATGAAGGAAGAAGATATCGCAAAAGCAACATTCTGAACTCATGAAGGCCATTATGAATTTTTGGTCATGCCTTTTGGCCTTACGAATGCACCTTTCACATTCCAAGGGTTGATGAATTCCTTTTCAATCCCTTCCTTCAAAAAATTGTGTTAGTATTTTTTGGTGATATACTAATCTATAGAAAGTCTTGGGAGGATAATTTGAGACATGTTGACAAGGTGCTACAACTACTAAAGGACAAAAAAATATATTCCAAACCATCCAAATGTTTCTTTGGGGTGAAGGAGGTGGAGTATTTGGGTCATATTGTATCTCATGAAGGTGTCAAGGTAGACCCTAACAAGTTTAAGGTCATGATGGATTGGCTGATTCCCAAAACATTGAATATTCTTAGAGGATTTTTGGGTTTGATAGGTTACTACTGCAAGTTTGTTCGGAACTATGGAAGAATAACATCACCTTTAACGACATTAACTAAGAGGGATGCATTTTCATGGACTCTAGAGGAAACTCAAGATTTTGAACAACTTAAAGATGCGATGTACAAAGCTCCTGTCTTAATCACACCACACTTCACAAAAACCTTTATTGTGGAATGCGATGCCTCGGAAAATGGAATTGGTGCTATTATAATGCAAGAAGGAAGGCCCCTTGATTTTGAAAGTTGGCCACTCAAGGGAAAGGACTTACACAAACCCATTTATGAGAATGTAATGATGGAAATACTACATGCATTGAAGAAATGGTGCCCTTACCTAATAGGTAGGCACTTCAAGGTCAAAACAATCATGATAGTCTTAAATACTTCTTGGAGCAAAGACTATCTTTAGAAGAACAATAAAAATGGGTGACCAAGATGTTGGGTTATGATTTTGAAATCATCTATAAAAAAGGGAAGCAAAATGATGTGGCAGATGCACTCTCAAGTAAGGATGAAGATGTTGAGGACTTTCTCTGTTCTATCTCGATCATCCAACCTGATTGGATAATAGAAGTGAGGGATGAATGGAAGAATGACGAAAACATGTGGACTCTCATTCAAAGGTTGCAACAGGATTTATGTGCATCAGATACATTTACATGGAAAAATGATTCACTATGGTACAAAGATCGCTTATATTTATGTAAGAACTCCCAACTAAAAAAAAAGGTACTATTGGAATTGCACACCTCTCCAGTAGGAGGGCACTTGGGATTTTTGAAAACCTACCATAGGGTCAAGAAGGAATTTTTTTGGGATGGCCTTAAAAATGATGTTCAAAGGTTTATGGCATAATGTTTGGTTTTCCAACAAAATAAGGTGGAAACAATTAAGACCCTAGGTATTTTACAACCATTAGCCATCCCAAGTCAGCGCTGGGAGGAGGTTTCCATGGATTTCATCACAGGGTTACCAAAGTCTAAAGGAAATAGTGTCATCATGGTGATTGTTGATAGACTAACCAAGTACACACACTTTTGTGCACTCTCTCATCCTTTCAAATTCAATACAGTTGCCACTACATTCATGGATACAATTCAAAATCTACATGGAAGCCCAAAGATTATTGTAAGTGACAGAGATCCCATCTTCACTAGACATTTTTGGACAAAATTATTTTCTTTTTTGGGTACTCAATTAGCTGATAGCTCATCCTATCATCCTCAATATGATGGAAAAACTGAGATAGTGAACAAATGTCTGGAAGGCTACCTTTGTTGCTTTGTCTCTGATAAACAAATACAATGGTTCAAATGGTTACCCTTGGAAGAAGGGTGGTATAACACTTCCTTTCATATTGCAACAAAAATGACAACATTTATGGCACTCTATGGATACCACCCACCTTCCATCACTTCTTCTCTAAAATAAAAATCTAAGGTTCAAGCAGTGGAAGATCACATCGAGCATCAACAACAAGTTCTCCAACTCTTAAAGGACAACCTGACCATGGCATAGAATCACATGAAACAACAAGCAGATCAACATCACAGTGAAAGAAGTTTTGAAGTAGGGGATTGTGTATTTTTAAGACTACAACCATACAAACAGATGTCCCTCAAACAAGCTAAGAAGGATAATAAATTATCACCAAAGTACTATGGCCCTTATAAGGTGTTGCAAAATATTGGTACTATGGAATACAAATTGGAGTTGCTTGCATCTTCGCGAGTACACCCAATTTTCCATGTTTCATGATTAAAGAAGGTCACAGGTGACAAGATCCCAACTCAAACTGTATTTCCAGAACTTGACGAGGAAGGAAAAATCATATTGGATTCTGAAGCTATCACTGACATAAGAATTCGCTAGCTAAGGAATAGATCCATTCCATAGTATCTCATTAAGTGGAGGAAACTACTTGTTGAATATTCCACTTGGGAAGATGAGTCTTTTATATAGAAGCATCCAAAATTACTCAAGCGTTGCAGACAACACTTGTCTTAAGGGAAGGGGCATGTTAATCCCTAAATAGTGGCACATTACCCCTTAATTGGGGCATATTACATTAGTAATGTTATTTTATTTATGTTGGCTCGGGTCCCTTAGTTGTAATTGTACCTCCTAGTCTCCTATATATACCAAGGACACCTTTTCATTTGGAATCATCTTGTATTTGGAAATTTATGTGGTGTATAAGGAGGTTTCCCCCTCGAAGAAGATTATTATTTGGAATTCTCTCTTTTTCACGGAGTTGAGTACTTATTCTGAGTTTTTTCTATTCTATTTTGATATTTGGTTCTTAACAATCTACCTCTAAACAAAGATGTTGTACATATCAGTTAACATATTCCCCCCCATTGTCTGTGTGAAGGATTTTGATCTTTCTCCTGGATTGAGTATCTGCATGTTCCTTGAATTCTTTGAGATGCTCAAAAACTTCAAACTTCTGCGTGAAAATACACACAAGTGTATCGTGATAAATCATCAATAAATGTAAGCACATACGTCACTTTGTTGATGAACACATGAGGAAAAGGTACCATCATATCACTATGGATGAGTTCCAAAGGAGAGGAGGCCCTCCAAGCCTTCCCTTTGTCAAACTTCTCTTGAGGATCTTTCCCAAGAACGCTTCCTTGACAAACTCCTTTGGAAACATGTATGTTGGAAAAGCTGGTGACCATATCCTGTTTGCATAGTTGTTGCATGTATTTGAAGTTTATATTGTCAAATCTCTCGTGCCATAATCCAATAGTATCATCAAAATTTGTCAATAGTAAATCATAATCAGATTTAGCAATGAACTTATTGAAAGTATACAAATGCAATTTTTGATTTACCTCACCAACAATAATCATGGAGTTATCATGCATATCATATATGGTTATGGAATCAGCTGTGAACTCCACCCTTTTTCCTGTACCAAAATGTTTTATCTGATAAATAAAGAGAAGATATACGAAGATTTTTGGAACATGCAAGACGTCTCAAAAATTCCATGTTGGAGTTCTACTCTCCCTTGGACAATGACCTCAACTAGGGTATCATCTCCCACGAGGATGGGAGGATCCATGCATGCAAAAATATAAGATAAAACAATTTATGTTTCTACCATATGATGGGATGCACTTGAATCTAATATCCATGCATCAGGAGAAGAGTTAATAGAAATTAGTGTACGGGAGTTACCACATTTTGCTGGTGCTTGATATTCCAAAATCTTCTTGGAATCTTCGGGAATGTGATCCCCAAGGTTGTTCTTCCGAAGTATCTGCACCATCAGGTCAATCTGTTTATTTATGCATGTTGATTTAGGATGATATCTGTGGTTCCATTAACTAGAGTTGGTATTCCGTTTCTTTCCTTTTCCACCTTTGGAGCTCGGGGAATCATCAAAGGGTTTAGAGTACCTTTTTGTCCTTGGCTCTGCATGTGCCTTTTCCTTTCTTTTCTGCTTTGAATTGGAAGTATTGTTGCTCTCATGCACAACAAGTTCATGTGCATTGGGTCCCTTTATTATCCCCATTTTGATGAGATTATCTTGCTCATGCATTAGGGCTTCAATAAACCGATCCAATGTCAAAATTTTCCAGGTTTTTCTTGAAGTGAATCTATTTGTATGGAACAATAAGGCAAAAAAAACATAATCCAGACCAAGTTTTTAAAAGATAGAAAGGATTAATTGATTGTGTTGAGTTAATTTATCTATACCACATCCCTTTAGATGAAGAAGGAGTGACTTGGAATTCATAAAGAAGAAATGGATTTTATCAAAATTCCTCGAATCTAAGGAATTCATCTCTACCTCTAGCACATGGCCTCTCATTTCATCCTATTTTCTAAAGACATCCTCCAACTTTGTCCAAATCTCATATGGTGTGGTACAAGCTTCAATATGGAAAAGAACCTCGGGGGACATAGACATGGAGATGAGGCCATAGGCCTCATCCATGTAGTTGAGATAACTATTCTTCTCGATAGTATATGTTGGCTCCACCTATGTAGCCATCATAATCCAGTACAAGCCTCTGCATGTGATTTGATGCATAATTTTTAGCTTCCACTCAAAGTAGTTATGAGGTGTGAGAAGTATTGCAATCAAGTAATCCATGCTTTCTAACTGCATCTTCCTTCTAAACTTTCAAATAAAATTTCTTATGAACTTTATCCTAGAAATCAAGGCTCTAATACCATGTGAAGTTTTCATAGTGAACCTAACTAGTAGGAAAATTACACAAAGCTTGTAAGAGAGAGAAGAGAAGAGACACAAGATTGAGAGAAAGAATGAATTGTAATAACTGAATGAGTAATGGTAAAAATAAACATGATATACTCTACATGGCTAAGTGAATGCACCATAGTAGTGATATAGAGAGATTTAGACATTCACTGATAGAAACCAAAGTAATTTTCCACCTAGTCCTAGTTAATTGGTCCATGCAATCATCAATTAACTAAGTCACACGTGTGAAAGTGAGAGAAACAAATGCAATCACAAGATATGTTCCTTCTTTTCCACATGCATGAGATATGCACCCTCCTAGTGATGAAACCAAGGTGAACATGCAATTGATGGTGATAAAACCGAGGTTGTCATGCATGAGTAGCCTCCACTAGTCTAATTGAGGTGTAACTAACTCTGAACTAAAAAGGGAAGGCACCCTATTTTGTAGGAGGTTACCTAATTTGTAGGGGAATATTATCAAGAGAGAATAGCATCATCTATGAAGTGCCCTCAACATTGGACTATCAACCTTAGGAAAATAATTAACTAGGTGAGTGTGTAATATCTCTAAGAAAGGAGTAGGAGCAGGATCTCTGGGAATACACCAGCCAAGAACATGTAAGGAAGACCTTCGGGAAAAGGTATTTGTTGGCAGCAGGCCAAAGTGGAAAGAAGGATGATCATGGGGAAAGAAAGCTTGCAGAAACTGATGTAACAGCTGGAGGGAAACACAACACGCGCGCATGCAAGGAAGCGTGCAGAAGGAAAGCGATAGCTGGAAGGAAGAACAACACACGCGCATGGGAGGAAGACCTAACATCGACAGGGTTAGGGTTTTTGTAATACATTGTAAAATGCTGAAGATCTCGATAGATATAAATATAGATACATACGTATAATAGCGAGTTGCAGTTTTTGTTGTAAGAAGTTGGTTCTTAATTAGGTTGTCTCTGTATTGTTCATACCGGATATATACGAGTCGATGTGATATGTAATATTGCTATGAACTATTTTGTACACAGTTGAGCTAGAAAAGAGGAGAGAAGGAGGATCTGAGGATTAGAACGCAGGCTGTGGAGCCTGGTGTGATCTAGTTCACCTCATATAGATCTTGCACATCTGAAGGGAATTGTAAGAGCGCGACGCTGGAGATGCAAAACTACCATAATAAAAGAGCCAAGAGACAAATCTTTGTGGATGTAGCCCAGGAGGGGGTGAACCATGGTAATACCTATGTAATATGATGAATGCATGTATGCCTTTACTTTCTTTCAACAACTAATTGTTGTGCTTAATGAATGAGTTATTATATTGCATGTTTAATTGTTGTTGCAATATTGAGGGAATAGCCATGGAAGTTACCGTATAGTCGGGAATAATAGTAGGTTGCGATTACGAGTTATAATAAATGGTTCGAAATATGGATCCCTTATCTCACGCTCAATCTTAGGCTGTAAACATCTGATTCTTACAACCACCCATTGAAGCTATCTCAGGTGAGACTGCGCAGCACATTCTGTGTTGCTTTCTGGTTCACCAGGAGGGCCGATAGTTTTAGAGGCTTTGTTGGATACCTGGAAGACATGAACCCTGGGTCAATAACTCAGACGGTAGACAAGGAAGAAGATAATAAACGAACAAATGGTTATGTTTCCGTGTTGGTAGGAATGAGAGAGGACTAAGTAGGTGAGATAGACTGAGCAAGAAGAGAACGAAGAAAATAATAGAGCAATGAACCACTAGAAGGGAATGTTGAGACCGTGGAACCCCACAAAATCATAAATCGAAGGTTGGTTGAGAATTAAAGAGCTAGAGTTTGCACAGAAAGACAATAGAAACCCTAGAATCACACCTCGAAAATATCTAGACAAATACGTGTTTACTGATTTACACGAAGTCTTTTTCTATGATTTTTCGCATCTACTACAAGAGTGGATACTAAGGTTGAAGGATAACCATGCGACGAACCGGATTTGAAAGCTAGATTGGATTCCAATACAGATCAAGTAGTTACAGCAGGTGAACAACAAATTCACCCGCGTAGTAGACTTTTGGCTTGACAATATTGTTGCATGGTTCATAACAGAGTTTGGAGTTGACACAACAAAGTCATACAGTGCAGCAGAGCAAGAATTTCTACGCGGACCGTGAGGAAGATACATTCAATCACTGTATACTTCTATTAAGATATTGTTATATAACAAAGGTGTAATGACAATGGAATCAAAAAGCTAAACTTCACTACATGCATTGGGGGAAGGGGGGAAGCACTGACATAGAGGGGATAAATGGAAGGAAGTAGAGATAAAGGCAAGAAGGAGGAGGAACCCTTGGACCCGATCATGATGGATGACGACCAGATCAAGTGGATCTTGGTGTCATCAGGAAAGACGTGTAGTGGAGTACCCTACCAATATAAGGTGAATACCAAGAAGAGAGCTGTAGCCGCGAGGGAGGGCTTGGCTAGCGATGAGGAAGAGGTAGAGGATCTCCGGGCTGTGGAGCAGATTGAGGAAATCCTGCGCACAACATATGAGAGGAAAATGAGAAGTCCAAGAATGGGAGCATAAGGCATCCATCCTATCCATATTAATGTCAGTGTGGAACCCATAAACCCATGTGTGACTAATACACCAAATAGAACACCACCATTTAGACAACCGAAGTTCAGAGGAAGTCCGACAACAGGAAACACATCTACACAAGGAGAAACAAATGGAGGAGCTAGTTCAGGTAACACTAATCAAGTATCTACACCGTGCAGAGGAGGTAGTAGTTCAACATTCAGAATGGGAGGACACGATCCCACTATCCGATTACCAGAATTTTGGGGAGAAGCATCAGAATACCCTGAGAAGCATTTGTTCATTTGTGCAAAGATCTGGGAAGCAAAACAAATCACTGATGAAGATACCAAACTCGTGCAGCTAGAAATTACACTAAGATACCGTGCACTAGACTGGTGCATGAGTCTAGACACAAACAGTGCCTTGGGAACGACAAGGACACTAGCCGACATTAAGAAGTTATTGATTAATGAGTTCCAGAAGCTGAGCTCAGAGGATCAGTGCATGAATGAGATTATCAAAATCAGATAGAAACTAGGAGAATCTGTATGGGAGATTGATCAGAGATTCAAGCGATTGAAAGGAAAGCTCAAATACCTTATGACCGATATGCAACATCGACACATGTTTGTCAACTCACTACTACCACATTTAAAATATCCTTTACGACAACAGAAGTTTCAGATGCAGGCAAAGGCTCTTCAGGAAACCTTGCAACTGGAAGAGAATCAGTACCAGCAGACGGACCCAACTATCGAGGAACTGAAGGAGGATTTGAAGAATGTAACATTTTAGCTGAACCAGAATAAGAAAAAAGACAAACGAGAAGTCGTTTGGTGCACCACATGCAGGATGGAAAAACACCACAAGAACAAGTGCCCAACATTCGCGCAGTATATGGCAACAGGTATGCCAAACCCATTACCAACGAGAGGGCTATGGTGCAAAATATGCAAGAAACCAGGTCACAACCCTTACCATTGCATGATGATGCAAAAATACCAGATAGTCCCAAAGAGTTCATACTACACCTTCTGCAAATCAGTGGGCCATGACGATAAAGATTGTAGAACTATGGAGTTGATACAGGAAAGAACATCAGATGCATATAGGGTACAGGCCGAAATGATGACTACGCAAGCAACACCACAGTTCAATCAGGCTCTAGTTCCATACAACACTACGCAACAACAGTGTAACATTGTGGATTAACCATACAATAACGCGCAGCCACAGTACAACCCGACACAACCCCAGTACAATATCGTGAAGTACAATCAGGCACCATAGTATAACACGTTGAGAGGTGATCGAGTAGGCTACCGAGGAGGAGGATGAGCTAGAGGAGATTTCAGAAGAGGTAGAGGGCTAGTCACATGTCACAATTGTCAACAACTGGGACATTATGCGTGGGAATGTCCACTTCCACTAGTAACTTGTATGTATTATCATGCATTGGACCACGATACAGAGGAATGCCTGACACTACTAGTAAAGATTCAAGAAAAGGGGAACCAGAACAATCAGAATGTCCAATGGATTTCAACTGAAGCAAGGGATGACAAACGAAACATCAATATAGTCACTCATGGAGGAATGAAAACAGACACTGATGCAGTTCGACAAGAACCAGTGCATAACCAATCGGTAAAGAAGAACACTGAGCCTAGGAAGCAATTCAACACTCAAAAGGAAAAGGATATCTTTAAAGAAGCTAGACAAGAATTTCAGAAGGAGGACACAATGTCGACTTCAACTACACAACAAAGCAAGGAATCCCTAGAATATGAGATACCGCCATCACTGGATCATACCAATGGAATGTAGCCCATGGGACAAGTAAGTACAATCAAATGATTTTTGCAATCATGCATGAAAGTATTAAGTGATCCTTCATCGGTGAAAATACTGCAAAACATACTAGAGAAATATAGCAGTGAGGCGAACGAAAATCCAGAACCAAAAACTGTTAACCACCTACACACAAGAAGAAGAACAAGTAGGGAATTTAGACTGAATGCTAACATTGACAATTTCAACATGGGAGACATTATAATAGATATAGGATCCGAAGTGAATGTATTGCCAAATAAGACATGGAAATGCATGGGAGAGACAACACTAGGATATTCGAATGTCCAATTGAAACTAGCAAACCAGTATAGAGTCCTACCAATAGGTAGATTGAAAGGAGTGACAGTAGATATTGATGGAGTGCACACGAAAGCAGACTTTCAAGTCATTGAAATAGTAGACGACACAACACCTTACTCGACATTACTTGGTCTGGATTTAGCGTTTGACAACCAGGCCTAATCAATTTGAAAACCAGGAAAATAACATTTGAATCCGGAGAATACATGGTCATAGCGCCATTAGATCCATCAGAAGGGGAGAGGTTCGTAGAACCCACTTGTCTGTACTTAGAGGAAATCCGCTAGTTGTACAGAACAACCGCATGCGATGAGGATTACGTAAACCCAACTGCAGATGGGGTAGTAAAATCTGTCACAGACGAAGGAGTTGTACAACTAAGAGATTTAGCAGGCGCAGAACTCAGAGGAATGATCAATGGGAGCCGACTAAAGCTGTATAAGGACAATCGACCACCCACCGCACAGTTAGATAAATAATAATAATAATAAAAAGGGGGCCACATGAAGTTAGCAACACGAATCCGATAAAGGCAAGGGCAACGGTTATATGCAAACAAAAACAAGCGGGAAAAGGAAAATCGACAAAAAACAGTACGATAGGACAACACTAACCCAAATTAAAGAACGATAAGGACCGATGGGACATCACATTAATCGTGCCAACTGGGGATGAAAAAGCAAGCGTAATGGCAAGTACGAAACTGTCGTAGATGCATTGAACCCACAATTATGGTGCATTAAACACATAATGGAGGAAGCGTCCTTGACAAGCTTCATGACAAGCCCATACAACACGCGAGCACGAGGGCAGCTAGTCTATTCATGAAAGGAGAACAAAGAGAGAGTAATAGTAGCCAACACACCCAGAGTGAGACTATAGATATCACAAAAGTTCTTCGAAATCAACAAACGTTTGACAGTCACCACTATGGCACCACCAAAGCCAGCAAAAGCAAGCCAGACTGCCAGACTGACTAGGGTTCAAACTAGGTCACGAGGACCATTGGAAGAAAATGAATAGCAACAACTAGAGATCATCGATATCGACGAAATCCCATCCCCAGAGACGATACTGGTGAATTCTACATCGATTGTGGAAGAACTTTAGCAGCCACAAGTAAAGCCCATGAAAGTGGATACACTAGTAGCAATGCAGGAGCATTAGAATGAGGAAGTGGAAACCCAAAAAAAAGTGAAACCAGAAAGCACCGAAGAATCCCTAGAAGTTAACGAAACGACACAAAATCCGGAAGAAGCAGTCGAGCTAGACGGGTCTCAAACAACCATCTTAGGACAACCAACAGGGGAGACTGCTAAAGATGCCTTGGCTTGGTTAGAATGGCTGATAGGGGAGCAACCGGAAGCTGTTGGACCTTCGAACCAACCACCGCAACAGGAAGACAAAGTACTGATATCAAGCTCACCCCACAAGAAACCTGCAGTAGAAATTGTTCTACCACGCATACCAGATGGAGTAGAGGTAGGACTGGACCTACTGGGCCACGTCGAGAATCTCAAATATTCATACCATGACGTATCAAATGAAACCAAGTTCTCAGAACTTGTACGCAGGGTCTTTATAGAGACCATAGCCACAACTCAGTTGGGAGAAGCAGTTAACCAGCCATACCAGTGGGCAACTAGGCTGGAAAAAACATGAATCTTAGGTCTGCTGACCCTACCACATTTTGGCAAAGGCCAGTACGCAACAACCTGCGTCAAGTAGCTGTTAGTAGTCACACATGGAGGGGACATATGGATGAACAAACCCGTCCCCATAACTGTTGAGATTATCGCGCAAATCACAGGGTTACCAACCCGGGGTATGGATCCCATGTTGATTCTAGACGATAAATCCAAGGAGAAAGCGCTAGTAGAGGAAATGGAGAATAAGGGGAATGAGAGCATGATCAAATGAATAAAAAACGCAGCCACACAATTGGGTGCAAAAATCTTAGCCTGCAAATTGCTAAGAAAATGCCGCAAAAAGGAAGTACCAGCTGGAGTCATTGCAGTTGTAGCTCAGTGCGCAGAAGGCACCTCAATGAGCTAGGTGCCATATCTATTTAATTTATTCCAAGAGGACTGCAAGGATGTGTAGGACCTAGGCACATAGTTCCACTACTCATGGCTGATTACCCTAATAGCCTTCATGGGATGGCAAGAACCGGGGTATGTAATTTTTTGTACCAGATCACAGCCAGCGGGAGAGAGGTACCTATTGCTAATATCTGGACCGCATGCCAAGCATTAGAGGGAGAATGGGGTCATATTTGAAGCATCCCCTTGCGACATACAGGAAGCTATCAACTGATCATGGAGAATAACACCAGAGGCTATCGCGCGATATGCGGACATTGCCAATTTCTGGGCCACACGACAAACAATGTGGATACAACCAAGGCAGGACCCAGATAAACAGTGGCTATAGGTGCACTACTGCATCACAGAGGGTGACATCAACATGGTCATCAACGAATGTCCTGATGAATAGAGGATCCCATCCATTACCCGGGAAATACCGAAAAGAACAACTGAAGGAGAGGCATAGCAGGTGGAAACACAACCTCTGGAAATCCAAGTGCCCAAGAGACCAAGAATAGGCCAAGGAAAGCCAACTCAGGCAGATAAAGGATCAAAGAATACGGGAACCCAGAAGAGGAAGAACGAGACTACACCTTCGACCAATGAACAATAGAAACAGGCTGAGGGAGCGCATGAGGCCACCCCAAATCCCAACACACAGGAATCAGGGGGAATGAAGAGACCGATAGCACAGAAAGGAGGCGCATGCAAGAAATCAAAGGCGTAATGAACATCACTAGACTATAGAATCATAGAGGACGATGGGGAAATGATCACTAGAATGGTTCAGGATTGTCTAGTAGAGGAATTCGACCATGCATCACACCACAGGGACAAACTGCAAAAAGAGCTGGCATAAATTGGAGAGTTCCTCAAGAAATTCGGGGAATCACATATAGCAAGCCGCAACAGGGGCATAGAGCCATCAACACCACAGACAGAAGGAAGAGTGCACGAGGAAGATAGACATATAGACAAGGGGATACTGCAACCACACATAACATTCCATATCAACTCCAACATGCTGTACATGGATGAAATTGTGGGGCAGAAACACTTAAAAGACCTGAACCAGATCTAACTTGTGTTGACAAGGATACCATCAGAGGCATTACATAGGTTGCAGTTGAGCGTCAACCATGAGGTACAATCTCGTGCACGCAAACACTTAATCAAATTGAAGCAGGCAACAAAGGAACAAGACGAATTGAAAGTTGGCTACAAGAAGGCCAAATATAAGACTGAGGAGGAAATGGAGCGCCTAAAAGGAGTGGAGCAGAAAGTGGCAGGAACTTATGAGAAGATTCCACAGGCCATGCAGAACGAGGAAGTTGCAACCACATAAAAGAATATTGATCTGATTGCGCAAGAAATTGATCAATATCAGAAGGAGATCGAGAATCTCTGACAACATCTCACACCAACGAATCCACTAGCAGTGAAGGAGCAAAGGAAGCAAGAAGCAACAATGCAGATGCAGGAGATAGAGCAACAGGTTAGCACAACAATTGACCTGTTCGATAAAGCAACACAACTTTGGGAAAAGTTGGAGGAGGATCCACAGGTCCAATGGTGGGACCAGGAAGAGGAAAGGATCAATGCAACGATGCAAGAGCTCAAGCAAAGGCATAAGACCATACCAATCCCATAACGAGTCAAAGGGACGCAAAATATGAAGAAGATGTAGGCATAACTCATCACTGCGCAAACACAGAAACAAGAGTGCCAGGCTCAAATAGAGCCATTGTAGGAACGGGTAGCAGAAGTACTCACACATGCAGAGGGAACCAAAACATAGATAGCATACATCTAGGAAGAATGTGCTGGATTTCTAAGCGACGAAGTGACGGTCCAGGTAGTGGACACCATCAACGAGAAGACCACGCAGGCACTGACAAAAGCAACAGAGCTCAAGGAAAAGTTCTAGACGATCACCATGGAGATCGAGGAAGCTCAGAAGGATTAGGTGACTCAGGACAAGCCACATGTTAGTGTTGGGGGCATGTTGGCAGTAGGCCGAAGTGGAAAGAAGGATGATCGTGGGAAAAGAAAGCATGCAGAAACTGAAGTAACAGCTGGAGGGAAACACAACACGCACACATGCAAGGAAGCGTGCACAAGGAAAGCGATAGCTGGAAGGAGGAACAACACACGTGCATGGGAGGAAGACCTAACGTCGGTAGGGTTAGGGTTTTTGTAATACATTGTAAACGACTGAAGATCCTGATAGATATAAATACAGATACGTAGGTATAATAACGAGTTGCAGTTTTTGTTGTAAGAAGTTGGTTCTTGATTAGGTTGTCTTTGTATTGTTCATACCGGATATGTATGAGTCGATGTGATATGTAATATTTCTATGAACTATTTTGTAAGTTGTTGAGCTAGAACAGAGGAGAGAAGGAGGATCTGAGGATTAGAATGTAGGCTGTGGAGCCTGGTGCGATCTATTTCTCCTCGTATAGATCTTACCCATATGAAGGGAATTGTAAGCGCGGAGCGTTGGAGATGCAGTACTACCATAATAAAAGAGCCAAGAGCCAAATATTTGTGGACGTAGCCCAAGAGAGGGTGAACGACGGTAATACCTGTGTAATATGATGAATGCATGTATGTCTTTACTTTCTTTCAACAATTAATTATTGTGCTTAATGAATGAGTTATTATATTGCATGTTTAAATGTTGGTGCGATATTGAGGGAATAACCATGGAAGTTACCGTATAGTCGGGAATAACAATAGGTTGTAATTACGAGTTATAATAAATGGTTCGAAATATGGATCCCTTATCTCACGTTCAATCCTAGGCTGTAAACACATGAGTCTTACAACCACCCATTAAAGCTATCTCGGGTGAGACTGCGCAGTGCATTCTATGCGCTTGGTAGCCTTCTGGTTCACCAAGAGGGCCGATAGTTTTAGAGGATTTGCTGGAAACCCAAAAAGACATGAACCCTGGGCCAATAACTCAGACGGTAGACAAGAAAGAAGAAGATAATAAACCAATAGTATTCCATTCCACCATTTCTTGGTTTGATTGTGAATCTGCTTACTTGTTTCTAGGGATAACTATAGAAGGCTAGCCCATTGTTTGTCTAGGATCAATAGGTAGATCCTAGGAAGATCTTACTGTCCAATCAATGAGATTTTCTCCATAGTAGAATTTGCAAATCCACTAGGGAAGAATATTTGATTATTCTCTATTTTGAATCCCATTTCCCATTTACCTCTATTCTATGTTTCTTAGTCAATCATTCTCTTCCCTAGAACTTCCTCAGAGAGTAGATCTCTCAGATTTGGAAGATATGAGTTAGATAATTTATTTTTCAATTTTTTTGCATAGTGTCACTTGTACCCTGTTGAAAATAGAGCAATAGGTTGCTTGTTACAATATTATTGACCAACGACTGCTTGCACATGGTCACTTTTTGTAGGAAAGATAACTCGCGACCTCCCTTGTAGGACCAAAAAATTGCAAAATTTTCATACCCCTCTTGATCAAATCTGCAAGTATATGATCTTGTGTATCTGCACTTGATCCATGTGTTTGGATAATCTCTTTGTTTGAGTCTCTTGTGACACCTATGGTCTCATATCTAGATCTGAAGTGTGTTTGTGTGGCTTGATTGGGTTGCTTGATTGCATTGTATTGTTGTTTGGTGACCTAGTTTGTGTACCTAATAGAGATGATCATATTTGGTAGTGTTTATTGTCTAGTTTCATTTAGTTGAGTTTCCTTTTGTGATTAGGTCTTACATTGATAGATCCATTTTCCTTGTGAATTTTGGGTTTTGATTCTAGTAGATACATTAGAGTGTGCTTTCATGCATCACTACCAATTTACTATAGCCCTTTCTTGTTAATTGTTGGTTTTTAATTTTGCAGATTTTTTTTTCTTGCTTAGTTTAAGAAACTTTTTGCATTCTAGTGGAAAAAATGGTGAAAATTTGCTTGCATAAAGATTTTGAGCTTTTGCAACAAAGTGCATTGTTTTGTTTGGTTCAAATATCTCATTTCATATTCTGGCTTGTCTCGCATGTTTGCTTGGTGATTATGGGGTTGTATTGTGAAAATTTGCAAAGAAAAATACCTCTTTCCTTCCCATAGCTAGAATTCATCGAATTAAATGATTTGCATTAGCATATTTGCATTGCCTTGGTTGGTCAAAGAGTCATAACATCACTGAAAGTTTCATCCATTTCCTTTGACTTAAAAATAAAACATAAGAAAAAAAATTCGTATTCTAAAATATATTAGACTCTTTTTCCTTGTTAGCATACCAATATTAGATAGGCTTAGGGTCTTGGAATAGGATTGGAGAGTGAACTCTCCAAGGCCACCAAACGTAACCTAGAGTCGTTAAAGAGAGTGTAAAACCATTCTTATAAACAATGTGTCAAGAGCCTCCTATAACACGAGAGCTAAGCACAAGGTCGCATCGAGGAAAGTATGGTGACTACCTTTCTCTTCTTGTTTTGGTGTTTGCGATATTGCTTCGACTACTACGCATACATGGGTTTCATTAGTGCTAACACCTCCGCGTGAGGTAGCACTTTCGAAGATTCATGCACAGTTACCCTACCTTTATGTGTGGTCAGACCTGTGATTGTTTTCCCACTCATCGATTGGGAGGTGGTAGCCTTAGTGAGCATTCTTAGGTAGCCTACATAGGTGACTATAGGTGGGATGTGCCTATAATACCTGGGGCATATGTTCATTCATGGTATCAGTTCCCCCAGAGGGTGCCCACCTTAGTAAAGGGTACTTGCACCGATTAGGGATATTTCGTGGAGATCATCGTAACTGCTCCTCATACCTTCTCTAGCTAATAATATGGGGACTTCATCTCCCCCAGAGGGTTGGTTTTTGGAAGGCTCCCCGAGCCATTGGTTTTATTTCTATTTCCTATATTTGTTATGGGTGTTCTCTTTGATTACAAATTTTAGTCAGTCGTAGGTTGATTGTTTTTAAAATTTTGAAATATTTTATTCATTGTGGTTGAACCATCGCGTCGTTGGTCCCATCAATTATGAGGAATTAAGCCCATCACGAAAGTACAACCACATATGAAGTGTTGCGAGATAGGTGACAAATATTTTGAAGAGACAAAGAAACAATTCGAAGAGATTTTAACCTTTGAAGTTGAAGTGGCCGACGAGATTCCTCCATTGAATTTCAACCCTCCTTTGACTGATCCTGATGTACCTATACTCATCCAAGTTAGGGACTTATTTAGTGAGCCTTTTTCTTTGTTAAGTGAAACTTACATCATGTCAGGTTTGAGTGTGTCCAGTGTAGCTGAGCCATCTATCCCATCGACAAGAATGATGGGGGGCATACTAGTAATTTTCTCCTTGTCATCCATTAGTTCCATTGGACCTATTCCATATCTACCCATTTCATCATGTCCCTCCTTTTGGGGGATATTGATTGTGTTCACTTTTCCTTCCACTAGAATACAAAGCATTCCTACACCCATCTCATTGGTTTTGATTCCCACGTATGGGTCTGATTTCAATGGGGGGGCAAACTTGGGTTTCAGAAAGGGAGGTGGAATTCCTTCTACCTCTTCCATTCCTACAAGTATCCCAGTAATGTTGAGTGTTGGTTTTCCTTTCAGTTGGAATATACTGAGTGGGTCTTGGGTTGTTCCTAGTTACTCCAGGGGAAACAATGTTTCTGTGGGATTCAATATCCCATGGGGTAGCATGTCATTTCCTTCCCTTTACACCACCATGCCTGGGGGAAATCCTCTCCCCGAGGGAATGTTTACACAACGGGGTAGCTATACCTTTATCCCTACCTTTAGTCCTAGCGGTTTCTTCCCTCGGGCTAGTTTTGGTTTAGGAGGTCAATTTCCTATAAGGTCTATGTCTACCCCTGGGTGCAATCCCCTTGGGGGAATGTCTAGTCCCTGAAGAAATCACACTCCTCTGAGCGCTTCCATTCCTGTGGGAAATTACCCTTATGTAGCATCTAATCCCTATAGAAGCACAAACATGGGGGGAATGTAAGGTTCATCTGAGACTCTAGGAGCTTCATCCTCATCTGAATATTATTTTTCTCATACGTCATTTCCCTTCTTGGAAACATTATACCTTCCTGATCTTTCACATTTGACAAATGATCCCATTGTCCATGATCCCACATGGCTAGTTATACCTGCAAATATCTCATCCGGTATGTTAAAATTTGATGGAATGTTGAGAGAAGATCCATCCACACACATCATGATGTATCATTTGTGGTGTTCATCCAACTCTTTGATGGATGAAAATATATGGTTACATATTTTTCAGAGGTCCTTGACTAAAATTGGTGCAAAAAATTACATATAACTAAAGGATGCTTCCTGTAATAGTTTCAATGACTTGGATATGACATTCTTAATGCATTACCAATTGCGAATATGGTATGAGATAGGAACAAAGCTATTGACATTGATGTATCAAGATACTGCCAATTAACATTTCCGATCATATACATGAGTGGGGATGAAGACGTAGGATTATCAAGACCCAAATCCATTACCAAGTCCCGATGGAGTGGTTCACCAAGTCTCTCTTACCTCCCATTTCCAAGGATGTTTCCATGGCAAGGGAAGATAATGAGGAGCAGACCATCTTGCGTGCATAATGCTTAGATCTATTTTATTCGCAGTTGGGCACTCTTTATGATATCATCATGCATGCTTCTCGACCATAAATAGATCTTATAAAATCAAACCCAAGACCCCATGTCGATGTTGTGGTCAATTCTGTATCCCATGCCTCTATGGGAAAACTTGTTAATAATATGGGTTACATGACCATTTCACCAAGCTTGTCAACTACCGTTCCTATTGATCAAACTTCCATGATCCCCACTTATAACTCTGAGGTGAATTTGGTGTAATCCACACAACCGAAGAATCCTCAGCAACCTGGCAGAAAGAAGATGAATAAAAATAAAAGCTCCAACACTGAGCAGGGGATCGCTCCAACCCAAAGAAACAAAGGGGGGGCACAAAAGAGAAGAAGAAGAGTTGGTTCCCCTACATGATTTGTGGGGAGGACCATCCTACTCATTAATGTCCTTGGAAGGATGAGGTCCACCATTTCTTGGCATAACAAAAGTCCCCCCCAAAACCTGATGTATTAACTCGTCCTTCCCCCCCACAACCTTAGCAAATAGTTGCAACAAATCCCGCCCCTCTGCAAGGGCGCATGTCAGGTACCCCTCAGTATGAGAGGTACTCCTCGAATGAAATAGTTTTTATGTGTGATCAAATGGTATCCATTCAAACTTGATCATAAAACTATGGAAATCTTGAGACTACTCCTCCCACACAGGAGTCTACGTCCTCTTCCCAGCTTGGTGGCCCTCTTCAAATTGAGAATCCATCCTTTGATACATTTCTTTCGCCTCCCGAAGGGAATTCCTTGATATATGACACACAATATTAACACAAGGGTTTCACACAAATACAATATTGTGTAAGACTTGGCCTGATCACCATGTGTTGTGTATGCCCTTGAAGTCCTCCAAATCTACCCCGTGCAGCATAAATATTTGTTATCTGCAATAGGCAGGGTTGATCCCTTAGAGTTGAGATTGATTGCCTTTGACTTAGATCAGGTTCATCATATGATTTTCCACCAAATTTATTTTCAAATCAAAGTGAGAGTACTGGGGAAGAACATTCTTCACACTTGATGAAGGAGAATCAACTTGTATCATGTCCATGTCATATTGGAAAGCCATTGGCTCTCATAAGCTAGATACATTTGTGACGATATTGTAAGCCTTTGATGGACATATGTTCCAACCTCATGGAATTATTGTTGCATTTCCCATTGAGCTAGGCAGTAAGACTGTCTCCATTGCAATGGAGGTAGTTAACACTCCTCTTGAGTACATTATTCTACTCGTGTGTACTTGGTTCTATGAGATGGCATCAATTGCCTCATCAGTCTTTCGAGTCTTACATTTCCCTCGCCAATGGAAAATCATCACTATCAATCAATTAGCATTTTTCACCCTAGACATCGGATCCAATGCGGGTTCTAAAATACCCTTTGTTGGTGATTCCCAGAGTTCTTACTTGAGTGTTGGTGTGGGGATGTTCAAAGACTATTCATTGATGGGAAATTTCCCCCTTCCCCCACACATTTATCTTGTCAATATTATTTCTTTGTTTACCAGTGGATCCCTCGGGTCTTCCAATCCTTGGGTGGTGCCTTGTCCCGATGATGTTGAACCTTATCGAGCTAGTATGTTTCTCATTGTAGTAAATATTACCTCTCCAATGATACTTTCAGTGTCAAATGAGACTGGTCAGAAACTCCATCCTCATATGGAGTGTGACCAGCCTACTCCATCCGCATGGGTTGTTGAATATCCAAATTAACGTGATTTCCTTCATTTCAAGTTTCCTTTAGATGAGGCCATCCTATAAGTCATGGATTTCGTGGATAATCCAAGGGAACATGAGCATCATTGAGCATCTCTTCTTCCTAATTCAAAACCAATGAGAGTCAACATGATGAATCTTGATCTAGGACTGGGGGAATTTGTTAGAGCATCTAGTCAACCTACTGATATTGAAGCTTTTAATCCTTGGATTTATTTTAAGGAACTTGCCACCAAATTATCTGCTTCTCCTTCCATCAAAGATACACATTTTGTACATCCTTCACGTCTTTATGGGCCCCATCAAGGAGCTGTCATAGCTCACGAGACCACTCATGATGAGTATCTTTGGCCACAAAAATATGTTCCTATGTGGCATGGCCCTGGCATGTTGTGTTGTACGATGTCGACATTGACCTGTAAGTTCATCAACTATGGAAAGGATCCTTTGTCATATCCTAGAAATGGGATCTACTTTCCATAAGTCGTCCAAATGCATAGTGCCTTGTACATAGGTGTGTGGTGTGAGTGATTTTTGTTTTGCATATATCATATCTAGAAAATCCAAAAATGTTTCCCTTTTTGAGATTTCGATATGCATTTTGACCCCTAAATCTAGTTTAAATGTGTTGACAGGATTATGAGAACTTTTTTTACGAAGATGGTGACTTCCACTAAACTTGAGGTAAGTTTTCTGAAACCGACTTATAGTGATAGGTTTTTCCCTGCGACACCATTTTTCATTATTACTTGTGCATTTTCCCATCACAATGTTGTAGGTTCAATCTCGTCATGTTGCGACATTAGCCACTCCATTTTTTCACGTCGCAACTTTCACAATAGAACCTACTCTCCATGGGTGCCTTAGTTGATCCAAGTGGATATCGGTGGCCACCCACCTAGTCCAACTGGCTCAGTTACAGATTTCATCTTGGCAGTTTTTTTTTCTAGCTTTTCGGGTCCTAAACTTCCGGGGCCGTTTTGGGGCCCTAAACAACGTTTTTTGGGCCTGCCATAATCACACTATAGAATGAGTCAAAGTGTGACGACATAATGTGTATTCCTCGGATAGATATTTCCAATGGAGCCCACATGACTTTTGGTGTTTCATATCCTAGGGTTAGGTTTTTGGATGTCTAGGGTTTTGGAATTCATGTTTTATGTAAAAAGGCCTTTGGAGCCTCATTGTACTCATCTTCTTGCGAATGAGCACAATCGTCACATCTCTTCTCAGAGATAATTCGCCA
Source organism: Picea engelmannii (assembly GCA_009831015.1). Classification (NCBI taxonomy): domain Eukaryota; kingdom Viridiplantae; phylum Streptophyta; class Pinopsida; order Pinales; family Pinaceae; genus Picea; species Picea engelmannii. The sequence goes on along the minus strand of ML786572.1, from coordinate 349,851 downwards.
CCATTCTAGCAAGCTTGTTTCAGTCTGGATTTTATAGTTTTAACAAATTTCTTTATTAATAGAAGCCAAGTTTTACTGTATCTTTGTTATTGTTCATTGAATCTCTGTGTTAATATTATAGATTTGTATTCATTTTGTTCTGCTCATAAAATCTAGATCAGTGGTATCAGAGCGGTCTTCTCTTTGTCATTCTTACTGCATGTCCTTGACGAGGCCATGATACAAAGAGTTGTGTCTCAATCTTGTTTATCTTCTTGAAAAGAGCTCTCGCATGCCCAAGCGACCTTCCATGGCGGGAGAAAAGAAAGATGACGGGACATGAAATCCTTTCAAATTGTTGCTCGAGGAATCCCTCACGTAACAAAGGAATGAGATGATGGCTAGTTTTGTGCAAATCCTTCGACGAATACCAACAAGTGACACATATTCCTCGAGTGGAGGTGCCGCCCCATTAAAGGTACAAATCAACTTTGATATTCCCATATTTGAAGGTCATATAGATGCAGATGTTGTAGACAAATGGTTGAATTTGCTAGAAGGGTATTTTTCTATCCATAATTTTTCCAATAGAGAAAAGATTACATTTTCACTCCTCAAAGCCGTCCCTGATGTCAAATATTGGTGGGATACTTTCTGTAAGAAAAAGGCAACATAGGAACCCTCATTATTTACAGTCACACTCACCTGGGAGTCCTTTATGAATGCTATTAAGGGATAATACTATCCTGTTGGAATTTATGATGACTTGTAAACAATATGGACCACCTTGTGTCAGGAATGGGACCAAACAGTGCTAGAATTCACAAATATATTCCATACCTTGCGCACCAAGATGGGTATCAAAGATTTTGAGTGACATCTAGTGCTCAAGTAACACGATGGTCTGCATAGATACATCCAGACATAAATGGAGTTTTTGAACATCTCGTCCTTGGGTGTGGTTTATCAATATGTCGTCAAAATTGAGCAAAATCTTAAACAAAATACGTGACAGTTTGGGTCTAGGAACCCCTCATAGCAGAAGCAGGGAAAAGGTAGCCCCAACCCATAGAACAAAGGGCAGATCAAAGATGGACAACCTCAGTACAACTAGTCAAATCCATAGACAAAGAAGAAAAATGGAAAGACGAAGAAAGACACCGGGAAGTGGTGTGACTTTCATAAGAGCCCCTGGCATAACACTGTTTATTTCCTCTCAAAGTAGTGATTAGTGACTGAGGTGAAAACTTACAAATCATATGTGGGTTCCGAATCTGAGTCAGAACTATAAAAGGGGAGGCATTATTGACGTGGAACCTAGTGCCACCATTTCTACCACCAAGATCCAACCCACTGAACAAGATGAACTAGAAGAAGGCGAGCGCCTCTTTCATTCACAGATGTGGGTGAATGGTACTCTGCTGCACTTGATCTTTGATAGCGGTAGCTAGAAGAAACTCATCTCAGTGGATTTCTTCAAGCGGCTAACATTGTCAACAATGTCGTACCCGCAACCATACACCATCAGATGGCTCCTCCAAGGAAGCGATCTTCTCATTATCCAACAGTGTCGCTTGTCCTATGACATCAAGCCCTTCAAAGATGAGGTATTGTATGATGTTTCTCCCCTTGAAGTTTGTGATGTTATTTTGGGCCAACATTATTTATGGAAATTTCATGTTGTATATGAGTCTAGGCATCGCAATGTTATTATTACCTTGGATAGGAAATTGTACAGGATACCCAAGGTAGTCCCACCTACTTCCATTTCTTTGATATATTCAAATAAATGCAGGAAGGTCATCTATCAGACCGAGAAGTTTGTCTTCTTTATGATTCTCTCTCAAAGTGAGCAGAAGGTGGTAGCCACATCCATGGCCTCCGTGACTGAACTCTCTATGCATCAGAAGAAAGTGGATAAGGTCATGGAAGAATACAAATACATCTTGTCCTCACCCACTAGGGTACCTTTGCATTGTCAGTTCAAACATTCTATCGATTTGACCCTCGACACACCGCTACCCAATGGGTAAGTATATCATCTCTCTTTGTTAGAAAACAAGGAGATCAAGCATCAGATCCAATAATTTCTCCAAAAGGGGCACATCCGACCCAAATCATCATTGTGTGGAAACCCATTCATTCTTGTGCAGAAGAAAGACAAGACCTAGCGACTCTGCATCAATTATTGGGCTCTAAATAAAATGATAGTCAGGAATGGGTACCCGATTCCTTGAATCGACTATCTCCTTGACTAGCCCAAGGGGGCCAAATATTTTAGTAAGATTGATCTCAAGTCTGGCTACCATCAGGTCCCAATAGAGAAGACAGATGTATCGAAAACTACATTCAAGTCCAAAGAAGGTCTTTTTGAATGGTTGGTCATGCCCTTTGGTTTGACGAATGCCCCAACAACTTTCATGGGGATGATGGATGATATCTTGTGGCCTTTCACCAATTATTTTGTGGCGGTGTATCTGGATGACATCATCATCTACAACAAGAATTGGGAAGAACACTTGCATCATATTCAATAGGTTTTGTACACTCTGCGACAACACAAGCTATATGCAAAATTGGGAAAATTCTCCTTCGACATGGACATGGTCCAATACCTAGGATACATTGTTGATGAGCATGGGGTGAATGTGTATCCATCCATGATCTGGATTTACGAGTAGAACAAAATAAATAATAGATTGAATACAATAACACATAGATACAAAGAACACCAACAAATATCAAGTGAACAATAACTTCTATTGAATAAATAAAATAGGTTGAAACTGTAAAACTGCAGAACTGAAAACAACTTGCTCGAATGGTGGTAGCTATCTTCAAGAAGAGATGTGGCTGCTATGCACATCCGTCTGAGAAAAATGATTACAATGTGTCTCAAGAGGCCTTTTTAACATTAATCATGAATTCCAAAACCCTAGACATCCAAAAACCTAACCCTGGGAGATGAAACGCCAAAATTTATGTGGGGCTCGATGGGTAAGTTGGCACCTCAACTTCCCGGGGTCCTAAATTTTGCATACGACCTCCGTTTTAGGCACCTCATAGCTTGTTGGAAAGGTATTTTCCATAAATACACATTATGATGTCAAACTGAGCCTCCATCTACAATTTGAATTTGGAAAGACAAAAAAACATTGTTTAGTGCCCCAAAACGACCTTGAAGGTACAAAAAGATGTACTGACATGAAAAATTCCAAAATAATCCATTTGGATTAGGTGGGAGGCCACCAATCTCCACCTGGAAGCTGTGTAGGGATTCAGACAACCCTGAAAGTGTAGAAACCACAATTACAAAGAATTACAGAAGAACGTGTTGAACTAAAACTGCCAAAAGGAGCTAGTTGGAATAGGTGGGTGGCCACCAATATCCACTTGGATCCGTCCTCCCCCCTTAAGAAGAATTGGTCTCCATTGTATTGATTTCCCCCATAAGGTGAGGAAATTTCTATTGAATTTGGCCTTGGGTGATCCATTTTCCTTGGTGCAGGAGCTTCCCTACCTTGACAACTCGATAAAGATGGATCCTTTGCTCGTGAGTGCCCTTGATCTGTGTGTCCATTATCTGATCAATGGATGTCTGTTCCATGCAGTCAGCGTTGAGATATGTTGGTTTCAACTGTTCTACGATCTTCGAGGTGTCCAATAATGGTGTAAAATATGGTCGGAGGAGGTCCACATTGAACACTGGGTGCAAGCCAAGAGAGGGGGGATTGTTGAGCTCAAAACAATTGTCTCCGACAACCTTGGTGATAGTGTAAGGCACATAACGAAGTGGACGGAGCTTTCGATGGGTCCCTGTAAGGCGTTCTTTCTGAAACTGTAACTAGAACTTGTCTCCCACCTGAAACTTGTGCGGTACCCAGTGTTGATCATGGCACTGCTTACACTTAGCATTAGCTTTCTGCAAAATCTCATGGACATGTTGGTGGATGTGTTCAATCCACTCAATGAATCTGGTGGATTTTTCAGCCTCAGAATGAACATGGGAATATTATGTCTATGTGGTTTCAAGAGGTAGTGCAACATCAATGGGACCCAAGGGTTGGAATCCCAAACCCACTTGAAATGGGTTATGGATGGTGGAGCTATGGAGAGCCCTATTGTAGCTATGTTGAACATAGGGAAGACTCTCATCCCATGTACGTAGATGCTTATAGTTATACATGCGTAGGATGTGCACAATCATCCGATTGACAACCTCTGTCTGGCCATTGGTTTGAGGGTGCAAGGCAGTGGATTTAGTGAGCTTATTGTCCAACAGTGACCAGAGACTCGACCAGAATGTGTTCAGGAACCTATTTTCTTGATTGGAGATGATGGTTTGTGGTATCCAAAAATGTACCCACACTCATTCGAAGAATATATTGGTAGTATCTTCCAATGTGATGATCTTCTTGCAGGCTGTGAGAATGGCCATCTTTGAAAACCGATCAACCACCACAAATACATAATCATTTCCTTGCTTGGTGGATGGAAGACCAGACATATAATACATTGAGATAAATTCCCAAGGCCTTTGGGGAGTAGGAAGAGGAGAGTATAAGCCTTGCTTCTTGATGGCTGGCTTGGAAATGGCACATGCAGTGCAAGATCTGATATACTGGCTGACACCCTATCAAAGTTTTGTGAAATAAAATTGTTTCTGTAGAATGACCACAATTTTCTCCATGCCAAACTATCCTACCATCCTAATGTAGTGATCCTCCCAAATTATCTTTGAACGCTCGCTTGTAGGAACACAAAGGTGGCCTAGATGGCATAAAATTCCATCCTGAATGTGAAAATCGGTGACATTCCTGCCTGTACCCAAGAGCTGATAGGTGGTGGCGAAGTCAGGATCTTGTTGATAAAGTTGGGGCCACTCAGATGTATCGTGCCCATAGGAATGGAGCACGGTGGTGAGTGCAGCCACGGGAGGTCGACAGAGGCAGTTAGTGACATGATTTGTCCTCCCTGTCTTATACTTTATGTTGATATGGAACTGCTGCAGGTATGTGGACCACTTCTAATGGAAATTGTTCTACAACTTCTCTTGTGTCTATATGAATTACAGAGGCTTGTGATCAGTGTGGATGATTGTCTCCTTTCCCAAAATGTAATTTTTCCATTGACGACATGCTTGTACAATTGAATGCATTTCCTTGTCATAGGTGGGGTATTTTCAGATAGTATCTGAGAGTGTCTCACTATAGTATGCTACCGGATGACCACACTGAGAGAGAATTGTGCCTACAACATAGTCAGATGCATCAGTCTCAATATCGAACGATTGTTGCAGATCGGGTAAGGAGAGTACTAGAGCTGAGCACAATCGATGCTTCAAATCATCAAATTCTTATCGTTGTGCCTTCCCCCATGTGAAATTTTCCTTACCACCACCCTTGGCCACTTGCCTGAGGGCCCATGCAATATGGGAGAATCCCAACATGAACCGTCGATAGAAGTTGGCAAGTCCCAAGAAGCACTGAAGCTTGGTTAGTGTGGTCGAGGCTAGCCAGTCATGAATGACTTCGATATTAGTTGGATCCATATGTACTTCATGTTCATAAAAAATGTATCCCAAGTATTGGACCTTTTTCATGCCAAAGGAGCATTTTTCCAAGTTGGCATATAGCTTGTGCCACTGCAGAGTGCTCCAAACCTGTTGAATATGCTGCATGTGATCCTCCCAAGTTCTGCTGAAGATGAGGATGTCATCCATATATACCACCACAAAATATTTGGTGAAGGGTCTCAATACATCATCCATCAGCATCATGAAAGTTACAGGTGCATTTGTTAGGCCAAAGGGCAAGACCAAAAATTCGAAGAGACCTTCTTTAGATTTGAAAGTTGTCTTCCATACATCAATCGGTTCAATGGGAACCTGGTGGTAGCTATACTTTAGGTCAATCTTTTTGAATAAATTGCCCCCCTTGAGTTGGTCAAGAAGGTCATCAATTCGGGGAATTGGGTACCGGTTCCTAACTGTGATTTTGTTTAATGCTCTGTAATCAATGCAGAGCCGCCATGTCCCATCTTTCTTCTGCACTAGTACAATCAGGCTTCTGCAAGGGGAGGATATGGGTATGATGTGCCCCTTTTGAAGCAGATCTTGGATATGACGCTTGATTTTGTCATTTTCCATCAATGAGCAATGATAAACTGGTCCATTAGGCATATGTGCACTGGGGTTTAGATCAATTGGATGCTTGACTTGGTAATGTGTCGGTACCCCGATGGGCGAGGAGAAGATGTCTCTATACTCTTCCACAATTATGTCCACTTTCTTCTGCTACAAAGAGAAGCTCTATGCAGAGGTCACAGATGTGACGACAACCTTTTGCTTACTATGAGCACGAAACACAAAGAAGAAGAACTTCCCGGTTTGTGAATTACTGTATTTCTTAACATAGATTAAAGAAATAGCGGTAGGCGACACTACCTATGGTATCTTCTACAATTGTATACCCAAAGTAATAATAACACTGCGAGGTCTAGACTTATACACAACATGTTGCTTCCACAAATATGGTTTTCCTAAAATAATATCACAAAATTCAAGGGGAGAAATATCACACAACACCTCATCTTTGAAGGGCTTGATGTCGTAGGGAAGACAACACTGTTGCTTGACACAAAGATCTCTTCCTTGGGAAAGCCATTCAATGGTGTAGGGCTATGGGTGTGGTGTCATCGACAGGTCCAACCACTTGACGACCTCTGCTGAGATCAGATTCTTATGACATTTGCTATCGACAATGAAATGAAGCAGAGCCCCCTTTACCCACATCTATGAGTGAAAGAGGTGTTCCCATTCCGTTGGTTCTTCTGGTTCACTTGGATCGACTTTGGTGGTAGCGAAAGTGGCGCTGGGTTCAGAATCGATAATCATCTTCCCTCCTTCTGGATTTTATTCAGAGTCAGAATATTCCTCTCACTTGGAAGGTTTTAGCTCGACCACTAGTGACTTCTTGGAGCGACATTATTCGGTGTTGTGACAAGGGATTTTATGGTATTCACACCACTTTCCTGTTTCCTTCTTTGACTTCTCATTACCATTCTTGTGTTACGGATTGGACTGGTTGTCCTGAGAGTGGCCATCTTTTCTCTGTCCCTTTATTATGGGTTGGGGATGACTTTGAACTACTTTGGCTGTGAGGAGTTTGCAGATCCAAACTCTCGCCTCTTCTTCTTAAATTTCTGCTCGATCTTGACAATATATCTATAAGCTATACCCAATGATGCAATGTATAGAAAATTCATTTCTGTTTGAATGTATCTATGTAGAAAACCATGGTATTTGAGCACCAGATGTCGTTTAGAGTCTTCTATACCCAATTTGGTACGTAGGGTATGGAAAATATTGGTGAAATCTGGTACTGTCTGGTCCCTTTCCTGACGCAGGGTGGTCCATCTTGTGTACTAGTCCTCATAGCTCCCAACATGCTAGTACTGTTCTTTAATGGCGTCCCTGAAGGAATACCATGTGGGGACGACCAAAAATATTACAGATTCCTGTATGGTCCTTTGCTAAGAGTAAGTATCCCAGTAGTCCTTAACATGGTGGATGACCTTGAGGAGTGCAAAAGTAATCTTTTCCCTATCGGAAAAATTAAGGACTGAAAAATACCCTTTGATCCGATTCAACCATTTATCTACAACATCCGCATCTATCATTCCTTCAAATAATTGAATATCAAAATTTAATTGTACCTTGAAGGGGGTTGCATGGCTTCTTGATAAAGATGTGTCTCCTATGGGTAGCCTTTGAAGGATCTGTGCAAAGTAGTCCATCATTTCATTGCTTTGTCGCACAAGGGATTCCTCGAGCAATAGTTTAAAAGGATCTCTTGCTCCATCATATTTATTCTCTTCTCCCATGAGTTGTTGTCGGGCTCGACGCGACTGATCTTGCAAAGGTGTGACTGGTTCGAGTCCCAACTTCGTGTACCCAGATCTTGTCGGGGACATGCACAAATAAAAATAAATGAAGATAAGACCGCTCTGATACCACTGATCCATATTTATGAGTAGAATGAAATAAATAACAGATTGAATACAATAACACAGAGATACAGTGAACAACAACATATATCCAATGAACAATAAATAAGATTAAATAAAAAAAATAGGTTGAAACTGTAAAACTGCAGAACTGAAAACAACTTGTTTGAATGGTGGTAGCTATCTCCGAGAAGAGATGCGGCTGCTACGTGCATCCGTCTGGGCATAATGATTAAAATGAGGCTCCAGAGGCCTTTTTGACATTACTCATGAATGCCAAAACCCTAGACATCCAAAAACCTAACCCTAGGAGATGAAACGCCAAAAGTTATGTGGGCCCCGATGGGTAAGTTGGTACCTCAACTTCTCGGGGTCGTAACTTTTGTATATGGCCTCCGTTTTAGGCATGTGATAGCCCGTTGGAAAGGTATTTTCAAGAACTACACATTATGCCATCAAACTCTAACTTTGTCTATAGTTTGATTGTGTCAAGCCAAAAAAACATTGTTTAGGGCCCCAAAAAGGCCCTATAAGTGCAGAAAGATGTACTGACATGAAAAATTCCAAAATAATCCAGTTGGATTAGGAGGGTGGCCACCAATATCCACCTGGAAGCTATGTAGGGATTCAAACAACCTCGGAAGTGTAGAACCCATAATTACAAAGAATTACAGAAGAACATGTTGAACTAAAACTGTCAAAAAGAGCAAGTTGGAATAGGTGGGTAGCTACCAATATCCACCCGGATCAAGCCAAGATATAGATAATTATTGAATGGACAGCCCCAACCACACTCACTGAGCTTCAAATATTTTTAGGCCTTGAAAATTTCTATCGCAGGTTTGTGTTGGGATTCTCCCATATTGCATGGGCCCTCAGCCAAGTAACTGGGGGTGGTGGTAAGGAAAATTTCATGTGGGGCTTGTCACATTAACAAGCATTCGATGATTTGAAGTAACACTTGTGCTCAACCCCAGTGCTCTCATTACCTGACCTGGAACAACCCTTTAAGAGAAATACATATGCTTCAGATTATGTTGTGAGAACATTTCTCACTCAACACCCTATGGCCTATCATAGTGAGACACTATCAGATGTTGTCTGTAAGTACCCTACTTACAACAAAGAAATGTACTTCATTGTACAAGCCTGTCACTAGTGGAGGCATTACAATCTCAGGAAAGAGACAGTCATCCACACCGATCATAAGCCACTGTAGTTCATGCATACATAAGGAAAATTGTAGAATGACCATCATCAAAAGTAGTCCACACACTTGCAGTAGTTCCATATCAACATCAAGTATAATACAGGGAGCACCAACCGCATCATTGATTGCCTCAACCACCCTCCAATTGCAGAACTCACCAGGGTGATAAACTCATGGGGCCATGAGACCTGCGGATGGCCCCAACTCTATGAGAGAGACCCTATCTTCTCTGCCACATATCAGATGCTGGGGACAAACACAACTATCAATTATTTCCATATTCAAGATGGGATGTTGTGCCATTTGGGCCATCTCTGCGTTCCATAAAGAGAGCAAGTGAAGTTGATTTGGGAATCCCACTACGGTCGGGTGGAAGGATATTTAGGTGTAGAAAATATAGTGGAAGTGTTGCAACAACATTTCTATTGGCCGAAACTTCGACAGGATGTCAGCAAGTATATCAGGTCCTACACTTCCTGCGTCATTGCCAAACAGACCATTAAGAAACAAGGCATGTACACCCCTCTTCGTACTCCTGACAGGCCTTAGGAATCCATATTGATGGAATACATGTCGGGCCTTCTGTCAACCAGGTGGGGAAACAACTGTGTTTTTGTCGTGGTTGATCGTTTTTCTAAAATGACGATTTTGGTTGCCTGCAAGAAGATCATCACAGCATAAGCCACTGATCAACTCTTCTTTGAACGAGTGTGGGTACATTTTGGGGTACCACAAACCATCGTCTCAGATCAGTATAGTTAGTTTCTTAGCACATTCTGGTCAAGCCTTTGGTCACTGTTGGACACCAAGCTCACTAAATCCACTTCCTTCCACCCCTAGACGGATGACCAAATTGAGGTCATCAACCATATGATCGTGCATATCCTACGCATGTACAATTCCAAGAATCCCCGCACATGGGATGAGAGTATTCCCTATGTTCAACACAACTACAAAAGAGGCATACATAGCTCAACTAGCCACAACCCCTTTCAGGTGGGGTTGGGATTTCAACCATTGGGTTCCATGGATGTTGCACTACCCCTTGTGGCCACCTAGGTAGACTCGTTCCATGCTCAAATTGAATCTGATAAAGCTAATTGATTGATTCAGTGGATCCAACACATACACCAATAAGATCAAGATATTTTATAGAAGTCCAATGCTAGGTACAAACAACACCATGATCAACACCGGGTGCCACACAAGTTTCAGGTGGGAGATAAAGTTTGATTGCACTTGTAGAAATAATATCATACGAGGCCCCATCGGAAGCTTCACCCACTCCACTATGGACCTTACACCATCGCCAAGGATGTGGGTGATAATAATTTTGATCTCAACATTCCTCCCTTCCTTGGCTTGCATCCAGTATTTAATGTGGACCTCCTTCGGCCATATTTTCCACCACTATTGGACGCCTCAGAGATAGCAGACAAATTGACACCCACATAGCTCAACCCTAACTTCATGGAATAGGAATCCACTGATCATATTGTGGACAAACAGGTCAAGGGCACTTGCCACCAAAGGATTCAGCTTTATCATGTTGTTAAAGTAGGGAAACTCCTGCACCAAGGCAAGTGGCTCACCCGAGGCGAAATTCAACATAAATTTCCTCATCTGATGGGGGAAATCAACACAATGGAGAACATTTCTTTCTAAGGGGGGAGTATTGATCCAGGTGGATATCGGTGGCCACCCACCTAGTCCAACTGGCTCACTTACAGTTTTCATCTTGGCAGTTTTTTTTCTAGCTTTTCGGGTCCTAAAATTCTAGGGTCATTTTGAGGCCCTAAACAATGTTTTTTGGGCCTGCCAAAGTCACACTATACACAAAGATAGAGTGTGACAACATAATTTGTAGTTCTCGGATGCAAACGTTTCCACCCCGGGAAGTTGATGTACTAATTTACCCCAACTGGGCCCACATGACTTTTGGTGCTTCATCTCCTAGGGTTAGGTTTTTGGATGTATAGGGTTTTGGCATTCATTTTTTATGTAAAATTTCCTTTGGATCCTCATTGTACTCATCATGTTGCAAATGAGAGAAACCGTCACATCTTTTCTCAGAGATAAGCTGCCACGATTCTAGCAAGCTTGTTTTAGTCTGCATTTTATAGTTTCAACATATTTCTTTATTAATAAAAGCCAAGTTTTATTGTATTTCTATTATTTTTCATTGAATCTATGTGTTAATAATATATATTTGTATTCATTTCGTTTTGCTCATAAAATCTGGATCACAAGTTAGCACCCAATTTCGATTCGGTGTTGATGCTATGATTTCTTGTAGGCTTGGGAACCCTTCTATAGCCATACCATAGCTTGATGTTGAGACTCATTTTCCTCTCTTCATCTATATTCTAGCCATATCCCGAGGGGGTTCTTGATGTTTTATGTTGCTTTACAGTCACTTATGAATTTTCTTCTTGCTTCATACACACCATTGTTGCACTACCATTTGCTAAGATCTCACTTATTGCTATTGCAATGGCCCTTGACCATTTTCCTCTTGCATTATTTGGCCTCTATTTTTCATCCACCTACCCATGGAGAGAACCACTACTAAGAGTGGACCCCACTTGATAGTACCCATTTTCATTCATGTTTTTAAGCCACACGTTCTCTCCAGATGAGCTAACTTCTACCCCTTTTTTATGCTCGTTAAACCATGAAAAAGGTACCAGATGAGTTCACTTTTAACTCTTTTTAATGCTCACTAAACCATGAAAAAGACACCTTATGAGTATACTTTTAGCTCTTTTTCAGGCTCATTAAAACTGAATGAAAAAGATACTACCGAGCACACTTTAATCTCTCTTTCGTGCTTGTTAAAACATGGAGACACTAAAAACAAAAAAAATAAAAAAGGAGTGCTTTTTTTACCATTGATTTATTTATGAAATGGAAACATCAGCTGAGTCACCATTGAACATGGAACCTGTTTGAGTCCTTATCTCACAGTTGGTCTATATATTTCCTAGGATCCGTACCAGTAATATGAGTCATAGATACTCCTCTCCCTGGTTACTCTTTCGGTCATCATTGAGAGTGCTTGAATGCCTCCTGCGTTGTTGCACTATATTAGTCCAACTCTTGAGTTTTGTTTCCAAGTCATCAATTTTTCATGCTATATGTTCAAGGGAAGTTTAATCCCGAGTTGACCATCTGCTATTTTGTTGACCTTATGAGTTATCCATCTATGTTTCAGTTGTACTTGGTGATTCTGTCTCTTCACATAATCTCTCGGTGTATGTTTCATGCTGATTGATGGAGGATACATTAAGACTCTCCTTCGACGGATATTTTCCTATCGACTTCAACACATTATCTAGGAGATGGATCTAGAAACTAGCTAGTACCTTGGAGTTTGCAGTCCCCAGTGGAAGAAATCCTCACGATCAAAAGTAGGTTTACATCATTTATCCTTGATTGATCAATTCTACGAGTGTTCGACATCAGATAATATATTCACACTCGTTAGATTGTACTATGTACCTTGGGGCCCATTTTCACCATCGGTGGGTTCCCTCACGTCTGTTAACAATATATCTCAATGAATGGTAATTAGACATTTTCTACCATGCTCAACATCAAATCATATATTCACATGTTGTATAATTGTACCATAGAGGTTTAGGATGAAGACCTTGGATTTGGGGCTACATCATTATCTCACATCACCCCTCCCAAGTTGCGATGGAGTATATCACTTTTTAATGACTACTTTGAAGACTTTGGGGGCACTCTCATTAGTTCTTGATGTCTTCATGATATATACTATGACATAGATCCACATTGTGTTTTTTTGTGGCTATGATCTTATTGATGACATGGATCTACCGTGTACTTTTTCATGGCCACGGTGTTGCATTTCATGTCATGATCCACAGTGTATTGTTTTGGTTTCCATTCTTTGATTCTCTTATGATTCAAGGTATTCCTACCTTGGGGATGGTCTATACATGTGTTTATCCTTGGTTTTTGATTGCAGGTACTCTTTGATCAACTACTAACCTCTTTTCTCTCTCCTCACACTACCTCATATTGGCGACATTTTATTGTAATGTGTTTCAACCATCCATTCCTTTCCCAACATCACAGATTAGGGGGCATATATTATAGCCTTAATTTCCACTCTATAGTGTTAGGAGTAACATGGTAGAATATGCAAGCTGAGACAACATATGACATGTCACTAGTCATCTATATAACAACATGCGACCATGTCACTAGTTGACAATGTGCAACTAGAAACCACCCCTGTAACCTTCTATATTCATGAAGTTTCAAAAAGGCAAGTGATGGATGAGTTGGGTCTTCATGGCATGAGCCTTGGAACTCACAATATTCAAGTCTCCATTAGTTTCTAGAAGATATATAATCTCTCCCAAGCCTCTTCCAAGAATCTATATAAGGAAGGCCAATATTGAGCATGAGGAGGAAGAATCATTCATGGAGTTATGCTGTGAAAATATAGAGGTGCTTATCCATTCTACATTAGTTGCAAACAAATTTCCTAGCTTGGTTGAAAAGTTGAGGAGAAGCAAAGACCAAGGGGAAAGAAGAAATGCATCTACACCTAGAGGTAAAGTGCATTGATGTACTTCTTTCATTTTAATCAATAGATCATTGGTTTTCCCCTATTGATGTTTGTATTTCACTCACAAATGTTTGGATCTGATTTATTCCTTCATAGATCGGGTTATATCGAAGCTATATATATGATTCTAATGCTAAGAAAAGAAGTAGGAAGGAAATTTTTGTCACTTGTGTGTAGGTAGCAGGTTGAAGGAGCTGGATTAAGATCAATGGGAATACACCAACCAAGAACATGTGAGGAACAAATTTGGGAAAAGGTATGCCATTCCATCATTTCTTGGTTTGATTGTGAATATACTTTCTTGTTTCTAGGGAGAACCATAGAATTCTACCCCACTATATGTCTAGGATCAATAAGAAGATCCTAGGGAGATATTACTATCCAATTGGTGATATTTTCTCTATAACACCAGGACATTGGAAGAGACCATAAGGAATAAAAATTACCTTTATGAGAATAATAGAGGAATGCCAACTTTGCAAAAGGATTTGGATGACAAAAATAAAGGCAAGATGGAGCAAAGAAAGAAAGGTTTTAAGCAACCATCTTATAGAAACAACTCTCAAGCATATCAACAAGGACAACCAAAACAAAATGAGTCCAATATGATAGATTTATTTGGGAAAAGACCAAGATAGAATCCCATAAAATGTTGGGGATGTGAGGGAAACCACTTGTATAGCGATTTCCCTCACAAAGGAGAAAATATGAGGATTGTTCACAATATTTAGGAGGCTGATACAATTGAGGACATTGGTAGAAGCATGCCAAATGTCTATGCATCCTTGGATAACAAGAAAGAAAAGTATCACTCTCCCATGATTGAAGTATAATATAAGATTGATTATCATCCCATAACCATTTTAATTGATTCTAGATCTAGCCATAGTTACATAAATGCTAGTATTTTTGAAAGATTTTATTTGCAAATAAGAAAAAATGAGTTATCTTGGTTGGTTCAGCTAGCCACTGAAGCTAAGAGAAAGATTATTGAGCTAGTCAAGGATTGTCCAATGGACAAGAATGGACTCAACACAAAGGTAGATTTGAACATCATATATTTGGGTTCATATGAATGTTTTATTGGTATGGATTGGTTGGACAAGCATCATGCTAGTCTTAGATTGCTACAACAAGGAATTCACCTGTCATGATGAGGAAGGGTAGCAAGGAAAAGTATAATGGATTCCAAGGCCCATATCTATTAGATAAATTCTATCCATGCAATTGAAGAAGAGTTTCAAGAAACGATGTCAGATTTATGTAGCCCACATGGAAGAGGCAACCAAAGATAAATTCCAAGTTTTGAATACCATCCGGTCCTAAAATATTCTGAGGATGTATTTGGGGAGATTTCAGGGTTTCTGTCAAAGAGAGACATTGATTTATTTATTGATTTGGTGTTGGGAGATTCCTCAATGTCCAAGGCTCCTTATAGGATGGGAAAACCAAAGTTAAAAGAATTGCAAATGTAGTTTGAAGAAATTTTGAAGAAGGGGTATATATGCCCTAGTGTGTCACCTTGGGGTTCCCTAGTGCTCTTTGTGAAGAAAAATGATGGAACCTTAAGGTTGTGAATTGATTTCAAACAACAAGATAAATTTACCATAAAGAACAAATACCCCTTGCCAAGGATTGATTATCTTTTTTATCAGTTGAAAGGTGCAAGAATCTTTTCCAAAATTGACTTGAATTTAGGCTAACATCAAGTAATAATAAAAGAAGAAGATATCAACAAGACAACATTCAAGACAAGATATGGACATTATGATTTTTTGGTAGTGCCATTTGGGCTATCAAATGCATCATCTATCTTCACGTGTATGATGAATGGATCATTTATGTAATATTTGGACAAGTTTGCAATTGTTTTCTTGGATTATATGCTCATCTACTCAAATACAAAGGAGAAACATGAGCCACATTTAAGGATGGTGCTACAAATATCAAGGGAGCATCAATTGTATGCCAAGTTAAGCAAGTGCATTTTCTATCAAATCAATATTCATTATTTCAGCCACATTATTTCAGAGGAAGAGATATTAGTTGATCCTAAGAAGATAGAATCCATTAGAGGATGGCTAGCACCAAAGAATGTTACATAGGTCATATCATTCATGGGACTTATAGGTTATTATAGAAGATTAATTAAAGGTTTTTCAAAGATTGCAAACCCAATTACTTATTTGCAAAATAAGGGTGTAAAATTCAAATGGGATTCTAAATATGAAGAAAAATTTCAGCAACTGAAGAATATTTTGACAAGTGCACCGATATTGAATATTCTAGACTCGGATGAAGATTTTTTTGTATTCACATATGCATGCAAGGGAGGGCTTGGTGGAGTACTCATGCAAAATGGGCATGTGGTATGTTATGTGTAAAGAAAGTTCAAAGAAAATGAGAGGAACTATGCCACTCATGACTTAGAGTTGGTAGCCATAGTCCATGCCTTAAAAATGTGGAGGTATTTTCTCATGGGAAAAAGATTTGAGTTGAGAACAATTTGAAATATTTATTTGGACATCCAACCTTGAATGTCAAACAAGTTACATGGTTGGAATTCCTCAATGAATATGACTTTGATATAAAAAATATTAAAGGAAAGGACAATAAAGTGGATGATGCACTTAGTAGGAGAGTGAATGAGATGGATTCTTTATCCATTAGCATGTACATGTCTGATTTAAAAGATATAATTTTAGAGGCTGCAAATTTAGATCAACACTATTTACAAGTACAAGAAGCATTACAACAAGGTAATTTTCAACGGGAATTTAAAATTTTGAGCTGAAGGAGGATGGAGTCCTCATGTACATGGACAAAATATATGTTCCAAACTCTAGAGAGATGAAAAATATAGTGCTAAGAGAAATGCACAATGTGTCATATGTTGGCCCACTCAGGATATCATAAATCAATTGTAGTTTTAAGAAGCTAATAGTTTTGGCTATGAATGAAGAAAGAGGTGGCTTATTACATAGTTAGATTCCTAGAATGTCAAAAGCTAAAGGTTGAGCATAGACATCCAACTGGATTACTACAACCATTTTCCATTCCTGAGTGGAAATGGAAAGTTATAGTTGATTTTATTACTAAGATACCCATAATAGTGAAGTAGCATGATTCCATCATGGTAGTGGTAGATAAATGAACTAAGGATGCACATTTTATTCTGATGAAGACAACTCACAAGAAAACCAACGTTGCAAAAATTTACATCAAGGAAATTTCCAGGCTACATGGAGTGCCCAAGGAATTTTTTTTTGACAGAGATCCCAAATTCACATCAAATTTCTAAAAGGATTTGTTTGAAGGATTTGGGACAAATTTAATTTTTAGTACAACATATCACCCAGAGTCACAGGGGAAAACTAAGAGGACTAACAAGATAATTGAAGATATGCTAAGAATGTATGCAATACACCAACCCTCCAAGTGGGGAGAATACCTCCATCTAGTTGAATTTGCTTACAATAATGGGCACTAGACATCATTGAAGACGAGCTCATTTGTTGTTATTATTTTTCCTTTAGGTTTCTAGGGTTCTTGTAGTTTTTGGGGTTATTATTTAGCTTTCTAGGGTTCTTGCATTTTTTAGGGTCATTCTTTAGTGTTTTAGAGTTATTGTAGTTTTTCCCGCAGATGGGGTGACTTGTGAGCCCATATGACAATCCAAATGGAAAGGGACAACCTCGACACTTGGAAGCCCAAGCTCCAAGGGGGAAAAGTGGACAACTCCAAGGGCAAATGGCCTCACCCATCCATTAATTTGTTGATCCCTCTGATCCATGTGATGGATCAAACACCAATTCAAGGTACCAGTGAAATGAAAGGGAGTAAATGCTTGTTTGTTTCTGTAGTTATTATGGCCAACTTGCTATGGAATAAGTGTTGGGTTTATTTGATTATGGTGGGGGTTGATGGATCTTAATATTGTGTCCTTCTGAGATTGGTTTGGATGCCTCTCACTCCTCTCCTCATGTTGTTCGTGTAGCTTCCCATCTTCCTCTCTAGAGCTATGTGTTACGAGGAAAATCTCTCTATGGCTAGGGGAAAACCATAACAGATGGAAATGAATGCAGAAATCAACTCTAATCTCAAGTATGCTACATAAAAAAATATGCTAACAAGACAAGATAAGAGGCCTACCTCGTCCATACGTTCGATGAATTCCACCGTTGAGCACTTGAATCAAAGCAATATACATGCAAATAGTCCTAAACAATCAAATAACACAAACATATGGTGATAATATATGATGTTAGCACATTCAATAACATAATCCATCAACATTCATAACAAATACGCCCATGGAAT
Source organism: Picea engelmannii (assembly GCA_009831015.1). NCBI lineage: Eukaryota > Viridiplantae > Streptophyta > Pinopsida > Pinales > Pinaceae > Picea > Picea engelmannii. Next base: position 331,729 of record ML786572.1, on the reverse strand, counting down.
AATAATTAAAATATTTGCGAGATGTTAATTGGACGAGAAACGAGTATTTTTATTAAGATATAATCAACAAAAGTGAGTAAGTTATAGACTTCCGTGTTGGCACGGTTCGGAACCGAGACAATAAGTTCCTTCCAGTTGGGCCTCCACCACTTCAATCCTCCACCAAAGGCAAGCTGATATAAGAGAGACAATGAAGTTCTCAATCAATAAGGGAAGATATTGGGGGTTGAACAATGTGTTCAGACTTAAAGGAGAAAGGGATGCAGACTCAACGTGAAGTAAATAATTTCTCTAGAGTAAGTTTTCTCTCAAAGTTGAATTCTTTCTCCTCTTTTCTATAGCTTGGATTTGGCCCATTTATAGCCTTCAAATGGAACTGAAGGGCTGAGTAGGAACGTTTCCAGTATATGGAAGGCCAAGGATCATTGATCTCGTGACGTGACATGGAAACCCAACACTATTTTTCAATTTTGGGCATATTTCCCGATGTATGCGGGCTATAGTGGTGAAACCTGCGTATACACATGTTGTATAGTAGGCAAGGTGCATATATATGGAAAAATTATATTTTTATATCTTGGATTTGCAAAAAGGGACTTCAAGTCTACATAGGGAAATGGAAAAAGGTCTTATGTGAAAGATTGCATGGGGTGAGGCAAATCTTTCTATAACAGATGCACCCTAATGTGTGAGGTCAGAGGAGTATCTGCGATGGCCAAAATACATTATAAAAACCTAGAAGTGGAGTAATGGGGACCCAACTGGAAGAACTAGTCGCTTATTACAATATGTATTGACTTTGCATATACTGTAGATCCATGTGAAAATATACCAAACAACTGTCCATGGCCAAGAATAGGCAAATGCAAATGTAGTTACATGCCAAAGGTTGTCATAGTCACGAACAAGGTCCAGTAAAACCAGTCTCAAAATCAATCTAAAGATATCTATATACAATGGAGTACAATATGATCTCCATGATCACTGAAGTCACATAGGTACTGGTCCAATGAAAAGGTAGAAACAACTAAGGAAAGTTGTGGCTACAAACTGATGTCTTCAAGTCTTCTACACAATCCTCCAAAGGTGAAAGTCTACATTATGTGAATAAAGGAGTTGAAGTCAAACACAATGAGACTTTGTTTGATTACCGGTCATTGAGGTATACTGTTAACAAACGCGAAACAACCTACTAATGATGAAAGTAGGTATCAAGGCACTGAGTACATTCTTACAAGTGTGAATAAAGGATTCAGGGTTGAACACTTGAAGAATACATCGATCAAGAGACATTGATGTATTCCCAACTGTCGATGGCGATAGAACCTGCCACTAATGACTGCAAGCCTCTAGGTACTCATAGGACTCTAGGTCTCCTTTCCATAATAGATGAGATGGAGTCGATGGAAGGAGACCCGTTGAAAGGAGAACATTAAGGCATCTCTCATCATTCAAAACGAGGTATAAAGCAGGAGCTTGATGAGTTGAAGGAAATCAGACGAAGAACATGTTCTCGAACCAACGACCCTATGCATCTTTCGCGTGTGCCAAGTGCAAGCGGTACACGAAAAAGACCCTCTAAATAACAACCAATGAGGAATAAATGCTAACAAATGCAAGGAAACCACCAATAAGGCTAATGGCATCCAAGACACTGCACAAATCCCAATGTGTGAATAGATATCTTACTGTTGAACACAAGGGAAACCACCCAGTCAATGACCAATGATGAAATGTCGACTATCGAGTTCAAGGTTACCTACCAATGAGGAAAGTAGGACTAGGGTGCATAATAGGAGTACAAGTTCATGTGATTTTGAGACAAACTGAGGGTATGACCGACATGCAAAGTCAAGAGTTCTGAGGAATGGTCAACATAGGTTGATAAACATCCTTTGAACAAGAGCATGAGACATATGGAAGACTCTGGCAGCATAGACTCAATGATGAAACCATGAGATGCAGGAGGCATCAATCAAACTCTCCATAGGGACTGGAAGAGTAACCAGTCGGGGGATTAAACTCTATGTAACGAGCTCAACTTCTTAAGGCTATGCTAAAACCAAAATTATGATGACAAGTGGACTCAACAATTTTGTAATATGTTCAAAGCCAACACGACTACTGCCAATATAAGATAATACTCCCTTCTCGCTCGTATTTTTTTTTGTTTTTTCATAGTCAAAAGAATGTTATGATACAAAGGAGGAAACGAGTGTCGCAAGTAAGAAAAACTAGTTCTAGCAGTGGAACATACCTATGCTCAATGCAAGGAGGTGCATGCGGGAGATGGACACTCGGGGGAATGTGCCCCCCTGGGTATAGGGTGTCAAGTTGCAAAGGATATAGACAAGGCTCTGCTTGGTTGAGGATGAAAAATTGTTGAGGCAAACGGTTTATAACACAAAGCAAGAACTGACAATAGGCTCAATACTGCAAGAAAGGGCATGGGATGCAATCACAACTTAACGCGAAAAAAATTCTTTTTTCATAATCTTAGTCTACTTGGTTTGAAAAAGGATAAAATAAGAATTGACAATAGGCTCAATACTGCAAGCAAGGGCATGGGATGCAATCACAACTTAACGCGAAAAAAATTCCTTTTTCATAATCTTAGTCTACTTGGTTTGAAAAAGGGATAAAATTTTACCAAATAGACGTCCTTTCAAATCCAATTTACGAGTGTGAAAGAGACAAGTTCACTCGACAATCTTTTCGCTTTTTGAAAACGAGTCGGAAAAGAGCTTGACAAGACTCACGACCTTTCAAGTCCAATATAACGAGTGTGAAAGGGACAAATTCGCTCTGCAATATTTTCGCTTTTTTAGACGAGTCAAAAAAGAGCTTAAATCAGACTCACCTGGGAGTCCTCTAGGTATAGGTTAGCATGTTTATGAGTGAGAAATGAGGCTCAACATAAAGTCATGTATTATCTATAAGGGACTCTCGACCCTACAAAAAATATCTCTGCATGGGCACCAAATGGAGAAGAGGATCTAACTAGGATACCCATGTTTGGTAAGTCTCTACCATTTGATAATGACACGTCTTGTAGCGGATGCAGGGTTCTGCGTCACTAAAAAATGGGTTCATACCTAAGGCATATGAGTGACAATTATAGGACGATGCAAGTGTGTATGATGGAACATATATCTATCCTATGTGTTGGGTAGTGAAAATACCTGTCTGTAGTTACGAACGGTTGACATAATGCTAGAAACCGCAAGAATCCCTGGCAAAAACTACAAAAACCAATTCAATCCACTGTTGTATTAGTCCATTAGGTGAAAATACTATCCAAAACTATGCAAAGTGGGTAAAAATTTCTATAAATAGTAATAAAAACTAAATTTTAATATGTCATTTGACTTTTTTACCCAAATAGTGAATTTTGGACCAAATTACCTCCGATCTTCAACTGATGATTGTGGGAGCATCAAGTGACATAATCAATGACCGCCTGGACCAAGTAAATCCTCTTCCCCTCCTCTTTCTTTCTAGTGGATTAAATTTTGTATTTAGGTTTGAATTTTTAAGTTATCTTGGGTGCAAATCAAAATTTTAGGTGTACGCGGGCTACCATTCATCGAGTCGCGCATACGTATGATTATACGCGACTGTCTAAAATAAAAACAATGTAAACTCATCCCTATACACGACTGTGAATTATGCAGCCCGCGTATACATCCGTAAACAAAGGTTTTGATGGTTTCTAACTCAAAAAGTGATGTTTCTCTGGCAGGATGGTGCTAGAATGTAGGGAAAGGGAACATTAGGAGGTAGATGTTGTTGTGGAAAGATATCTGGGGGCCCAAATGGCCTTGAAAATATGCGGGTTGTACAAATTTTGGGCACTCAAAGGGATGAGGTCCCAAGTGAGGTTTCTACAGTTTCTCATGGATTATTGGGATCCAAAAAGTGAGAGCTTCAACCTTGATGGGAAACCATTAAGGATTGAAGTCGTAGATATATATTTCTTGACGGGGTTGTCGTGTCAGGGTGAGGTGGTGAACCTCAAAACCTGGGGAGCTGGGAGCGGTATGAATATAGAAGAGTACATAGATGCTCACTGTATAGTAGGGACCGAGAAGGTCAGGAGTCAACTCCCCATCCAAGCGATAAACAATCTAAGCCTCAAGATTGTTGTCCTCGTTTTGACCTGGATCACATGATCATCTTTTTTGCACCAGACATCGAGGCCACTTATGTTCTACTCCGTAGAGTGTTTGAGGCCCACGATGTACAATTAGTGCACCTCTCTACTGGATAATATGAAAATCCAGTTGATAGAATGAAAAGAGGGTGATAAGAGGAACTTCAGTTTTGCTTCCATCTTGTGTATCTTTTTCTTCGAGCGGCTTCCAAGTTTGGGACCTAGAGTTGAGATCATTCCTCGAGGACGTTGCTATCCAACCATGGCACGGTGGACCGACGTGATGAGACGATAGGGGGAGGTAGGGTGCCCACACCCTAAAATGATGATTTCTTTTACTGGTGGAGATGACAAGTAAATGCTCTGGATAACTACCCCTATGTAGGGACTGACTTCATAGGGGACCCTGACATGCCATTGCCACTAGGGACCGCCTACGGGGACATATGTATGTCAAAGTTTTTAAATATTTCATTTTTTTGTATTTTTGTATAGGAAAACAAAAATATTTTTGGATGATGTTTAAGTACTAACTAGACACGTATATGACATAGACATAGGTCTACAACGGTTGAACAGGCTTCCATGACATCGTCGGAGGCACCGAGGAGATGAGGCGGCGGGAGGAGAAGTAGAGAGATTCCTTCAAAACATGTAGGGCAACTTGTCTCGTTTGACACATAGGATTCTGATGGTTCAGGTAGAGGATCTACCAGAGGCTATGCAGTGGCAGGTGGTTGGCGTGCCCAGAGCTTGGGTGCGACTCTTTCAAAATCTCGCAAACTTTGTAGTTTACTATCATGACACACATCTGGTGCCACATGCGTAGATGTCATGGATTTTTTATTATCGACTGTACATTTGTATTGAGGGTGTTGGCCCCAATTTTGTACTATAAACATCATATATTTTTTGAAATATATCTAAAACATAGTTCTTCGGCTTTGCTTATATTACAATGTGTACATTGTTGAGAATGTTTTCTTTGCTTTAGTTATGTGACAAATACCAATATAAAACGAAATTAGCATAAGCATCATATACATAATTAGAAATCCTAGGTATGTGATGATAAGTAATAAAATCAAATTTTCGTTCTAAAAGGCGTACCCGTAGGAATCATCGGAGTAACGTAGGGTCGTGCACATGGTAACTGTCATTCAAATAACATACTACTAACTGGGAATCTGAGGTGAACCTCCAAAGAGCGAATACCGTGTGAAAAGAAATTGCGCAAAAGTTCTATAACGACGCTATATTCGGCCACATTATTCATGGATGGCCCTAGGCATACACCACCTGAAGACACCAGTAGACCCTCAGGTGATTAAACCACCCAAGCGACGGAAGCCAAGTTCTGTGTATGACGATTGGCTCCGTTTGTGAATCCTAAGTAGATTGAAGACTCCGTTGACATCTACCAACCAAGGGAAAAATTGATAAACAAGCCGAAGATAAAAATAAAGGGAAAATATATATACACTAAATTACGTTAGTATACAAAGAGTTATGCCCAAGATTGGGGCTCAAGCATAATATCTTTTCAAGTAGAGCCCATTCCTGGGCTCGGCCAACATGTTCCCTTCATAATATTCTAATTCATTGGCTCCCTTTTCTAAGACACATTGCACGATATAGGGACCATGCCACATGGGTTTGAACTTGCCTACCCCTAGCGGTTCTTTGGCTTGATCATATAAAAGGACCAATTCACCTTCAACGTACAACCGAGGACAAACAAACTTATCATATTGGACCTTGACACATCTTTTATTCATTTCGATAGCCGTAGAGGAATCTCGACGCTGCTCGTTAAGGCTCTCTAGGTGTACGAGGTGTCGCTCAAGATCGGAAGTGTCAGGGAGGAGCACGACTGCCAATCTAAGAGAAGGTATTTTTCATTCAATAGGTAAGATTGACTCCCCACCGTGTACTAACTAGAAAAGAGAAAATCTGGTGGCAGTCTTGACCGAGGTTTGGTATGCCCAAAGTGCGATATATAGCATAATATGCCAGTCAGATTTGCTCTGGCTTATAGTTTTCTGCAAAATGGTCTTGAGAGACTTGTTGACGGCATCTACCTGTCCATTTTCCTAGGGGTAGTAAGGGGAATAATGACCATGCTTAAACCCCAACTTGGATGCTAGTTCTTACATAATTCATTCTGAAAGTGACTGCCATGATCAGTGACAATATCACTCGGGATTCCGAACCTGGCGATAATTTGATTGAATACAAAGAAGGTGATAGTCCTCCAATCGTATTTAACTGCAGGCATGGCATTGACCCACTTAGTAAAGTAGTCTACGGCCACGATAATGTGTTGATGCCCCCCAGCTGAAGTTGGGTTCCAATCCACAAAATCCACCCCCCACTTGGTGAAGGGACCGACAGTAATGACTAGATGGAGAGGGGATGGATGTGAGCGCATTTTCAGAGTGAACACCTGGAAGGGGTGACACTTCTTGACCGCTTCAACGAAATATTTAAATATAGACGACCAAAAATAACTGGCTTGCAAAATTTTCTGGGCTGTCGCAAGCCCAGATAGATGTCCACCACAAGATCCACTGCGAAAATCATTTAGAATTGACTCAGCTTCTTCGTGAGTTAAACAACGACACATGATATTGTCTATTCCTCGACGATACAAAGTGTTGTCGATGATAAGGTAATTATTATCTTGGTATTGTACAAGTCGTCGGTCATCTCGCGAGAGATGCTAAGGGAACTTCAAAGTTTAAAGATAGAGAACAATGTCTCCATACCAGGGGTCAAACGACGAGACAAGAAAAATGTGTTCATCTGTAAAAGAATCAACATGAATAACATCCTCATCGAATTGTGGGAAGTCGGATATTAAATTTGCAAAGACTAGTGATTTCTTGGATTTCGCAGAAGCGAAAACGAGATCGAATTCTAGTAAAATGACAATCCATTTATTGTATTTTCCCCTTATGATACGCCTGGTAAGGACATATTGAAATGGATTGACATTAGAAACCACAATAGTTTTGCAAAGTAATATATAATGGCGTAATCGTTGGACTCCATGGATGGAAGCCAAAGATAGATTTTCGACGTGATAATATTTGAGCTCAGGACCGACTAAGTTTCGACTAAGATAGTAGATGACGTGCTCGCAGAGCTCATCATCGACTGAACCAAAACCATACCAATCATTTCTTCGGACGCGACGACGTAAAGAAAATAATCTCTACTGTAGTCTGGAGACTTTAGCAGAGGCGTTGATACCAAGGATTTCTTCAAAGCATCGAAGGATTCTTGGGCTCGCTCATCCCATATAAAAGGGGTTTCCTTATTCAATATACGCATGAAACCCTTAGTAATATTGGCATATTTTACTATAAACCAACGTAAAAAGTTAGCTTTCCCATGCAAACCTTGAAGTTGTCGAATAGTGTGCAGGGGAGGCAATCAAAGTATTACCTCAACCTTTAACGAATCTACCATGATCCTAGTCTCAGAGACTAAAAATCCTAGAAGACATCCAGACCTAACGCAAAAGATGCATTTATGAGGGTTCAACTGGATTCTATAATGACGACATCTTTCAAAAACTAGCTGAAGGTTCTTTGGGTGATCCATTCTCTTACGAGAGTGAGCAGTAAGATCGTCAAGATAAGCTTTGACTATATTCTTAAGATCGTGGAATGCAAAGGTAATAGCATGTTGGAAGGTTGCTTCGATGTTTTTAAGGCCGAAAGGCATCTTCCGGTATCCTAAAGTACCCCAAGGAAAAATAAATGTTGTCTTATGTTGATCCTCGAGTTTAATTTGAATTTGGTTATAACCTGAAAATCCATCCATGAAAGAATTTTTTTTTCTTCCCGCACACTTGTCGAGAATCTGATCGATGAAAGGTGTTATTGGCACAGGGGTAGACCCAGGGTTCAACGCTACAACAATGCACCAACAAAACCCTAACTACCGGCCCTTTCGACAACACCTGGGAAGCAGGTGAAGTCTCACCCAAGGTAGAGGCAGGGATGGTTCCAGGACTCTGATGTCTGCAACCCTGGCTGGGACACAGATATGTGATTCTAATACTTATCAAAGCACTCAACAATTAATATTCATTAGTCTTTAACCCTTTATTCACATCGCAAGTAAAACCCTAATTACAGAACAACACAATATTCATTAAGCTCTAAGTTATTTAAGCACTAAGCATGTGTACGTAAGTCATATCTAACATCCATCCATATTAGTAAGCACTAAGCATCAACATATCTATCTATCATTCATCTATATTAAATCACTTGAGCAAGAAACACATAAACACATCAATACATCACACAAAGCATAACAACACAACATGTACATGGTTCACCCCCACCCTGGGGCTATGTCCACCAAATATTCTCTTATTTATTATCTTTGGTCAAGCTTCTTACAGGCACATAGAATCCAAGTTCTACTCCGCAGAAGACAGGAGATCTGCACGCACTCCCCAGATCCTCCTTCTTCTAGCTAGGGTACAACACCAAGCCTTCACACAGTCTCTTACAGTTACTTGCACTAGCCTTGCAAGCCTCACACAGTATGCACAAAGCACTTACAACTCTTGATCACATAGATCCAACTCTAACACTTAGCACACTGGCCTACTAGGTCTCTTTTCCCCCTTTAGCTACTTATTTATACATTACAAAATAGGCCTAATAATGGGTAAACCCATGGGCCATCATCCCATACCCATTACATAATCCCGAATCCCAAAAAGGGGCCTAAAAGGGGTTGAGATCCCGCGATCTTCGCTTCGTCTTGCGCTCTGCCTTCGACAACCCGTTGAAGTCCCAAAATTAGGTCAAACATGACCAAGAATCCTCAAAACTTGGTCAAGGGCCAACATGCCCCCAACACTCACCTGTGGCTTGTCCCGAGTCACTCTGATATGATTAGTTCTGCTTCAAAATCCTTGATCTTGGCTCGAGCTTCTTCGACTTGTTGCTGTGTTACAGCCTCCTTTTCAACGAACTCTTGTATGACTTCTTCGGTGAAAGGTCCCTCTAGGCGCTGTTCAATTGCAGTGACGAATTGCTCTAGTTCCACTCCTCAGACTTTGATCTCTGTGAACAGTTGGTAAGCCTCATCCTGTACAGGTTGGAGCCTTTGAGTTACTTCCATAACTCTGCTTTGAATAGTATGGACCTATTACTAGGTAGTGCGCTGCTCTTGGGATCACTTCATTCTTTACACAATTGACAGGGGCTTCAACTGCACATGTATTGTCTCTGCTTGCTACTTTACTTCTTGTAGCTGTGAGTCCAGTGCCTTCAATTCTAGATTCTCAGTGAGTCTCTCATACGTCCGGGCACTACGATCACTCAGTTTCTTGCATTCTAGGGCAAGGACTTTTATTCTTTCAACTGCGCTTCTAGCAGTTGCTTCTCTTTGATCCATTACATCCTGCGGGGTGTTTGGTATGGTGCAGAGCTCTAAGTATTCTATTCGTTATTGTAGATGTTGGAGAGCTTCTGCGAGCTGATCTACTTGATGCATGGCTCAGTCTTCTGCTTGTGGTTCTAATCCTGTCACAGAGTGGAGTGCTCTGTTGACTACTTCTTTCACTTCGAGTTGCTCTGCGAGCAACTGTTCTTTTTCTTGTTGCATCTGTGCTTTCTTTTCTTCAAACTTTGCCTGAAGAGCAACCTTCTCCTGTTCTAAAACTCTATGTTGTTCTACGATTACGCCTTGCACTTGATTCAATGTCTGGGTGGTTTTTTCTGTTTCTTCTTGTGCACGACGAAGGCGAGCTTCGATCGCATCAGCTAGTCGGCGGAGTTGGGTTGGCTCATCTCCCAACTCTGGTTCTCCTGATGGTAGGGGCGCAATGGACACTGCGTAGCTAGACTAAAGGGCCTGCTATACCCCTCATAATTTGACCTTAATTCTGTCGTACATTTCCTCCTGCTTAGCTTCTTGTTTCTCCACGATTTCTAGCAAAGCGTCATTTAGGGCTGCTATGATGAAGTCAAAATCATCGGTAGTGAGAACAGTCTTCATCTTGGTCACGGTGGCTCTCGACTTCTTCCGGGAAGAAGGTTTCAGGGGATAAACCTTCCTCTTCTTCAAGGGATCAGTCTCATCTCTAGGTGATGTTACTTCACCTTGCTTATGTTAAGCTCCTTTGCCATTTATCTCTTCAACATCACCCCCTCAGTCAGGTGATACAAAAGCAGTCTTTCCTGAGGCGCTGCTTAAGTCTTGGACCTCTTCGGTCTTATCCGTTCTGCTGGGTCTAGGTGTATCATGTTCTTTGTGCGTGGTCTCTGGGATGTCAGGGTCAGACATCTCTACAGGGTCTGCTGGAATAAGGAGGTCTTCCGACCAGTCCTTAATGATCTCCTCAAGGTCCTCTTCCATGAGTTTGTAGTACGACTGAAGATGCTCCTTATGTTCATCGGCTTGCGCTGTAAGGTAGATGAAGTGTCGATATGCGCAAAACTTTATCAGGGGTCGGAACCTCTGTAGGGTGTTTAGAGTCATGCAAGGTTTAGCTTCGATGGCTCTCTTCAGATGAAGGTAATATGTGTGAAAAACAACATTCAACTACCACTGTTTGTTCATATCACTTGAGTACCAGAGTGTGGTGAACTTCGCAGCAAGCGGCTTGAATGGTTCAATATTTGGAAAGGTCACACCTTTTGAGATCTCCGAGGCAACAAAGGCGATGAGGATCAGGAGCCAGCTAAAGTGAAACTCGTAGCCCTGATCCTGTGCTTCGTGGCAGTCTAGTTCCAGCTGATTAACTAGGTGCTTCGCCCAGTTCATCTATAGACCTTCCATGCACTTCCTTGCAAGGTCAACGACAAAACCTGTGACTTGCGTGGGTCGATTCTTCCTTACTAACTTTCCAGCTATTTACTGGCAGGCTAGGTGCACTGTGCCATTTTGGATTGTGGCTACCTTGTAGCCTCACGTCCCCTTTTCAACATCACCGTATGTATCCTTGATCTTATGTGATAATGCGTGATCTGTGGCTTTTCTTGGATAGAACTCATTTGGGTCGGGTCCTTGCATACTTAATCCTGTGATCCTATGGATCAACGTCGGATCGACTGTGATATGGCGGTCTAGCCATAAGTATCCGCCATGGTAACATGAAAACAATATCTTGACACAGGCGTTGACTTCCTGGTGCCTTCCGAAGTGTGGGATTTTCATTACGTTTAAGAAGGTGGACTACACGAGGTTCATCATCCATGGTTGGGGGATTTTCTTTGAGTTCTTCCCCTTCGTCCTGGTCATGTATTTATATGGGTTTAGCATACTATAGTTCTTGTGATCTCCGAGGTTGAAGTCACTGAACTTAAACACCACGATCTTGTCTTCTTGCGCTCGAACTGCGCGTATCCCCTTCGGGAGGTACGCAGTAACCATGGTGTACTCGAAATCTTTTGGCACATTATCTCGACTCACCATGCCGACGAGAGGCGGGATGTATCCGGGCAATATGGTCGGGATCAACTTCGCATTTTCTAGGTCATCTCTGTGTTTGGTTCTCTTTTCCGCTGATGGTCGAGATAGTCTGGCTCCGCGAGCAGTCGACGGAGAGGCTTGCATTCCTCTTGTTGATGACACTTGTACACCCACAAACATCACTCTTTCAGACATGACTCTCTGAGTCATGAGGTCGATGAGTACTTCCTTCACAGACTCCTCCAGTGCGCTAAGTTCTTCGGACATACATGCTCATGGTTGAATATCTTGGGTTCAAAGAGTAACTACTCAATGCAATGGGATGGATAGCAATAGCGCGATGATCACTGCGAAAAATCAACTATTCTATGGGCTCAGATAGTCATGGTTGGAAAAAGTGTTCTCGTTGCGTGGCACGATGAGATAAATAGATAACTTGGAAACAAATCTCTTGCAATGGGTGGGAAGCCTTCATTAACTCAGTTCTGTCCGTTATGGCGCGGTCCCAACGGTTTGGTGGCAAAATTTTTGACCATAAATGCCTTTCTACCCATTGAGGCTGTCGATCTAATGGTTAAACTGTTTCCAACGACTATATTGCTTCGCCATGGCGAAGTGCCATGTGACGCAGTTCTGATATCCTGACAAAGTTCCAATTTTGTAAGTTTTCCTTCTACGAAGGTCCCTCTGGAACCTTCTGTAACTTTTTTATCTTAGCCCTCTTCTTACTTAGTTTTCTAGCCTTCTTTCCAGTGAGCTTCATCTCAAAATTCCTTTTTCTATTTTGATTATTATCTTCTTTTGGAAAAGTAACTTCGCACTGTTGAGATTCTTTCCTAGAAGTCAGGGGTAATACTTCATCTGTATCTAGAATAGGTACTTCAGTCTTCTGTGGGTCTTCTAGTGTTCTTCCCACTTCAACATCCAAGTCTCTGGATTTAAATAGCTTCGCTCGGTTCTCCTATTCTTGCTTCTTTTTTTCTAAGACTTATTCTTCTTTCCTTCTGGCCTGATCTCTTTCAATCCAAGGTTTTCCTAGTAACATAGAAAATAGAGCTTTGTTCTCAATAAATTTAACAACTTCAAATTCTTCCTCTGTTGAAGTTCCATGAGCACTCATAGATATCTGGGTAAGTCTTCCACATAGGGTTATCAACTTTCCTCTGAGTAATCCTATTCCTCCCAATGAAGGAATCATAACAGGCTCCCCTAAAAGTTTCCAAGTTCTTTTTGTCATGATATTCACCCGTGTTTCCTCATCCAGAACATAGTCAATGTCAAAGTCTCCTATTCTTGTTTCAATGCACTCTTTTTCTTTGAAGATCTCTGATAAGCTGAGATGTCGGTGGTCATTCAGGGTTTCTTTCATCTGTAGTTTGTCTGATTCTTTCTGGGGTTCTATCATAATCTTAGTTGCTTGACCTTTCTCGTGGTTTTCTTGTCTCATATTCATCCTTTCAACCTTAGCAATCATTCTAGGGAAATCCAATACTTCATGGTCCATAGCTTTGCAACAGAGGCAAATAGGTCTTCTACCAGGTCATTCCTTAGCCAGATGTCTCGGTCTTCTGCAACTGTAACAAAGGGTTAATCCTCTCTTTCTTTTAAATGATCCTCAACCTCTCCTGTACTACGTGCTAGGATCATGGTAGATAACCTGCAACAAATTCTTTCTAGGGTCATGCATCCATTTGTTAGTCCAAACATTCTCTCTATGCATAGATATAACATATTCTTCACTATTCTTATCAAATCTACTCATATCAAATATTCTTTCTTCTATCAGTGCCCTAGTTTTCAAGCTAGGACAAATCTTGTCAAACATACCAAGATCCATACTTTAGAAACAAAAATTTCCACTAATATTATCTTTAGCAAAGCACAAAGCTTCCAGATCTAAAACTTTTCACTATTCTTACCTTTATCAGAGTGCAAAGTGTTCATATCTTACCTCTTTCCCTCAGATCATACTATTTTCCTAGCATAGAGCTTCACAGATCAAGTAGAATACTGCGCACTAGAGCGACAAATCTATGCACAGAGCTTTCACAATTTTAGGTTAGATCTTCGCACAAAGATTCTTTTTCCTCAGTTCCCAGCAATCACAGTTTTAGATCTTGACAACGGAACCATTTTTTGGAACAGGGGTAGACCTAGGGTTCAACACTACAACATCGCACCAACAAAACCCTAACTACCGGCCCTTTCGGCACCACCTGCGAAGAAGATGAAGTCTCACCCAAGGTAGAGGCAGGGATGGTTGCAGGACTCATATGTCTGCAACCTTAGCTGGGACACTGATCTATGATTCTAATACTTAATAGAGCACTCAACAGTTAATATTGATTAGTCTTTAACCCTTTATTCACATCGCAGGTAAAACCCTAAATACCTAAACATCGCAGGTAAAACCCTAAATACCTAAACATCGCAGTATTCATTCAGCTCTAAGGTATTTAAGCACTAAGCATGTGTACGTAAGTCATATCTAACATCCATCCATATTAGTAAGCACTAAGCATCAAGATATCTATCTATCATTCATCTATATTAAAGAAATTGAGCAAGAAAACACATAAACACATCAATACATTGCACAAAGCATAGCAACACAACATGTACGTGGTTCACCCCCACCCTGGGGCTACGTCCACCAACTCTTCTCTTCTTTATTATCTTTGGTCAAGCTTCTTACAGGCACATAGCATCCAAGTTCTACTCTGCAGAAGACATGAGATCTGCATGCACTCCGCCAGATCCTCCTTCTTCTAGCTAGGGTACATCACCAAGCCTTCACACAGTCTCTTACAGTTACTTGCACTAGCATTGCAAGCCTCACATAGTATGCACAAAGCACTTACAACTCTTGATCACATAGATCCAACTCTAGCACTTAGCACACTGGCCTACTAGGTCTCTTTTCCCCCTTTAGCTACTTATTTATACATTACAAAATAGGCCTAATCATGGGTAAACCCATGGGCCATCATCCCATACCCATTACATAATCCCGAATCCCAAAAAGGGGCCTAAAATGGGTCGAGATCCTGTGATATCTGCTTCATCTTACACTCCTCCTTCGACAGCCCGTCGAAGTCCCAAAATTAGGTCAAACATGACCAAGAATCCTCAAAACTTGGTCAAGGGCCAACATGTGTCGAAAAGTTGTCTTTAGGACATGCTTTGTTCAGGTCACGAAAGTCCATGAATACACAGATGGTTCCTTGCTTCTTATTCACAGGAACGAGATTGGATACCCATTCAGTTAAGGGAACCGAGTAGATAAAGTCAACATTAAGCAATTTTTCTACCTCTGCCTCAATAGCAGGGGACTTCTGGGGATTGACAACTCTAAGACGTTGTCGAACAAGATTAGCATCTGGGTAAGTTTTAATCTCATGCTCAAAAATTCGAGGGTCGATTCCTGGAATCTCTTCACATGACCAAGAAAATACATCTCAGAATTTCTTGAAGAGCTCGGTGTAGATCATGATTTCTTCTGGCGAACAATCAACACCGATGTGTACATTTTTAATCTTGCCAGTGGTACAAGAGATATTGATCGTGACAGTAGGAGATATACTCGCCATATTTCCTTTGGCATAAATGTCATGTGTATCAAGTGGAACTAAAGTGTGACCAAATATCTCGCTCAGAGTAGATCGAAATTCATATTGTTCGATTCCAGCAAGCTCTGGGAGAAAATAAGAGAGATGTTGCATATCATCCCAAGGTTTTTTAGAACCATTCATGGCATCGATGATAGATTCATCCAAGGGAAAAGTCTCATTGAAAAAGTCATGTGATAAAGACAATGAAGTGGCCCACACAGACTTAAGAACACGATCCTCCTCATCTGTATGCGAGGCAATAGGATCGGGATCGACGGAAGAGTAAAGAACAACTTGATATGCTATCTATGTTGTCGATAGTGACATGGCCATTCCAGCATGCGACTTACCTTCATAAGATGCAGTCGAGGAATGTAGGGTCCAAGGATCGTTAAAATAGGAAGTGTGGAAAGGAACGTACCTCTCTAACGAAATGAGACTACTGGACATGGCGTAAACATGGTGAATTGGTGCCATGAAGTCGAAGGTACCCATATCTGATGAATACATTATGACATCGATATTCTCAGTTGTCGACAGAGAATTATAGACCATGTGGATTGACGGTCCAACAGATGCATTGGGGCTGGCATACACAAAGGAAAACTGGCTGATCGTCACGATCTTCCCATCATGAGGAAAACAAAGTGTGTGGAAGATGGACGATACGACGATAGTCATAGCATAATTCCAATTGCGTCCTAGAAACAAGTTATAATCGAGGGGCGCATCAACCACCTTGACATCCACCTCTACCATCTTCCCACCTAACTAGACCGAAAAGGAAGGAAGAATACCGTGAGGGTGGAAGGAACGACCATAAAAAACAGTCAACATGGTCGGAGACTGAGAGAGAGTCAGAGAGCCGAGGGATTTCCAATAGATCATGGACATCACACATGTTGCAGTGCCTTCATCAACAATCGCATGCTTGATGGTATATTTCGAGTAACCCACGTGGATTTGGAATGCCACATGGTAAGGCAAGCGAGGCTTCACATCTGTGACGTCAAACTTGATAAATTTTGAGCCACTTGGATATAGATCTCCTAACGCATATAGCAAGGCATTCCTCTGTGAAGGACACATCTGGAGTACCTCCAGGGCTGACATCGCAGAAGGGGTTTGACCCAAGTGCTCAACAATAGAGTAATTTTGGGTGGCTCTAGCATTTGGATTGTGGGTAGAGAGCTTGAGTACTCCTTTCAGAATACGAGGTGGTGGCTCTGGTTTTTCGATCTACAAGGTAGTCTCCAGAGGAGGAGGAGATTCTAGATTAGGTACAGTTTGTGGAGAACTTTAATTGTGAGACCAGGTGGCTACATTAACCTGAGAATTGACCATATTGATGCACAAATGGTCATCGTCTTGTGCTAGTGGGTTTTGACCCCCACCGGACACATTTCCTAAATTTGAGGAGCTCGAGGCCATGTGCTGGTTATGTGGAAAAGGATTCATGAGCACAGCGGGTGGTAGAGATAAGAGCCTCGCAACTTTCGCAAGTTTGGGGCATAAGTGAGTAAGGTGGTCATCTGTACAAAGCTTACAGGGAAATTTCACCTTACGCCTTTCTTTCTTGTCCTCACCAACATTATTGTTCATCCTCTCATTATTACCTTTGTCCTTGGGTTTATTATTATTCTTCCCACCCTTACGATTATTATTACGTCCTTTCTTCTTTTTCTCGCCTGATTGCTGGTTACCATTTGGGCTGGTCAACGATTGCACATAATGCATATCCACCGACTGAGTGGGATTAGAAGACATAGATGAAGTTGGCCCTCCTGCAGACTGGTTTAGAGACAACTCTTTCAAATGGCTTGTTATCGAGTCTGTGGATTTCACATTGGAGGGGCCTACAATGCCATCAACATGAGGTCCGAGCTTTTGTCTAGGGTCATAGTTTGACCTTGGTGTGTCCAGAAGCATCTCGTATAACATCCTAGACTGAGCATATATAAGATCTAACTACTGGGCTTTGAAGATTGCTTCTTCCTCAGATGTAACCCCAGATGTAGCAACATCCTTCGAAATAAGAGGCTATAAAGACTTAAGAAACCTTTCTAATAGGAATTTTGGGGGCATGTAGGTATTGATCAACCTCTTCCATCTATGCCACTCCTAGATGTGATCCGAGATATGAGTGGTTTTTTCCTAGTGTAAGGTCGACATAAGTTCTAGGCCAACATCGTAACGAACTAGCAATTGGAAGTGGTTAAGGAAGACTAAAACCATCTGACTAACGGTCTCGTATGTCCCCCTAGGTAGCTCGATATACCATTTTGCGGAAATCCCGGTGAGGGTGCGTTGAATAATCTTAACCGAATAGAATCACCATTAAGGTAATTCGAAGAGCACCATAAGTGAAAGGTGGTAACGTGATCACCAGGATCCTCGCCATTCTTGCCTTCGAATTTTGGAATATCTGAAGAAAGATTGGTGGGAATGGGGGGCCATGTAGGATCATGACACACAGGGTTGTTCATCAACTTAGACAAGTCTGGCAGATTGAATGTGGCCAAAAAATGGAGACGGGGTTGCGACATCTGGCCCCAAGCTCCCTGGAAAGATTGTGTTTGGGGAATCACAACCCATCCAGGGTTCTGGTAAGCACCATGGCCCTGTCCGATATTGTAAGACCCTCCTCCAGGATGATTCATAAGGGGTTGGTTGGGCATCATTCTAGTAGGAATGTTATGATGAGGGTTATAAAAACTACCCCCAGCCAGAGTGGCTTCGGGTTGAGGATTTCCCAAGGTATGAAACTTGTTGAAATAATGTAACTGCAAAGAGTATTCTTATTATTATTGTTATTTTATTCATAGGATCAATCCCCATTGTGGATTGATCATGTCAGTTATTGTATTAGGACCAAATTCCCTTTTGCGGATTGTTCAACAGACAATTATAATAGGCAGAATAAGAAGTCGGCCCCAACAGTTAATAAGAAGACCCAGAAATATAATAAAGGTGGGTTTACCCACCCAGAGTGAGAAGTAGGCCCTGCCAGTGAAGACCCTTCACATGTGCCAGACTTGTATATATAGAGAGGCTAGCGCCTCACTTTACCATACAACACACTTTCTCATTTCTAAGAGGCAAGTTGCGACTTACCAGTTGGAGAGAGGGAGAAGAGCGACACATCTTTTGGAGAGGACTTTCTATATTGGTTTGAGTTATCTCTTGACATTGTATTGGCAATTTATGATAAGGAAGTTTTTGCTGGGTTTTCTTCCCCTAGAGGGTTTCCCAGGATAAATGCTGTGTCTCTTGTGAATGTGTATTTCTTAGTGATCTTGTTCTTATATTGCTGTTATCTATTGAAATGAAAAGAGATATAATAATGGCATAAAAAATTAACATGGTATCGAAGCCAACCTGAAGGAAGCATATTTCGCAAGAGAAAAACGTCACTGTTGCAGTACCTGCAAATTATGGTTTTTCAAAAGTGAAGCTTTTTAGCTCCAAAACCACCTAGAAAGTTGTGCCCTCCCCCAAGGTTCATTTTTTCACCTTGAGCGCACCTTTTCAGTGGTTAGATCTCTCGAAAAGTGAAACCGTAGTTTCATAAAGTACCAGAAAACCAGAAAACCAGAGTACCAGAAGTACCAGAAGTACCAGAGTACCAGAAGTACCAGAAGTACCAGAGTACCAAAAGTACCAAAAAACCAGAAGCACCAGTCCAGAAATCCATAGATCAAGTTTGAGGGGGGTAAAAGTTGGATTTTCGAAATTTCGACTGCACCAACTAACTCACCTCAGCTCAGTGCATCTATCCCCTAGATCAAAATTTCAAAATTCAAAGTTTGAAAAATTAGGGTTTCCTCATAAAACCCTAAGTTGTAGTTGCAGTTGCAGTCTCAGAACCATCTGCAGTTGCAGTACCAGTTGCAGTTGCAGCCGTAGAACCAGTTGCAATCACCCTTGAAATTTTCTCAAGAGTTGGCAATGATTACCGCTGCTACCAGATGGAGCCACTACCTGCAAATGATATTAGAGGTATGTACTTACATATGTTTAATGGTTAAACCCTAAAGAGTATTTGCAGGAGAAGGGATCTCTTTCCATAGATCCAGAAGGATCTCAAGATCCAACACATTCAGAGGAATGATGCAACCCAAGTGTGATTATTCTAATAT
>ML786572.1:284732-298742 GCA_009831015.1 Picea engelmannii | reverse complement strand
GCCGTAGCTATTTTCTCTTCCATCCATGTCCACTTGGCAGAGCTGATCCAATCCAATACCTAATCTACCATTTTCTTAGATCAGTTTTGAGTAGTTGTCTATTGAAGCTGAATTGGCTGAACTGCAAAAAGAGTTCAACTGATCGAGAAAATGAATGTGATAATCCGACTGTTAGGGACAACCGCTGCAGCTACAGCTGCTTACTTCGCATATGATAAGTTAACGAGGGAACGCATTTTAGAATACCAGTATAAGCAAATTGGGGATGCAGCCGTGAGGCTTTCTTCGAAACATCTTGTCACTGTTCTTGTTCTTGGATTTCAGAGGCAGGGGTGGAGTTCCTTCATCAATACTATATTCAGAGTTCTTTACAAGGAGGAAGGCCCTTTGATAATGAGAGAAGAGACAGGGAATACCAAAATTACCACCACTGCGCCGAGAGTTCTGAAAGTGAAGAATAAGCTTCTGAAATACCCAAAATATTTGATGAACATCATCGACACTCCATGTTCATCAACCATGGAGAATCTCGATCAAAACGCAATCAGAAACGTTTTAAGAGGTCGAGGAATTGAAAATAATGTATTAAAGAGTGATACTTCCCAGCAAAGGAACGTTCAAAGACTGCCCGAGTGTGTCATATTGGTAATTGAAGCTGAGGATTGCTACAAGGGAGGACCTGCTTTGGATCCATTGTCAAAGTTAGTGAGAATCATACGTGAGGAAGGTATTCTATGCTTCCGGTTCTCTTCTATTAATATCAATCCTTTTAAAAACAATAAATAAAAATACAATGAAAATTTTGTTGCATTTAAAATATTATATTTTGTTTAAAAAAAATCCAAAATTATGTAAACTTTATGAAGTTTTTTTATTAGTTGTTAATTTGGATAATTTATAAAATTTATATGAAACATATGTCTATATTTAAATATTTAAATGATTAATTGTCAATCATAGAATTACAATATTTTATTTTATGTTGACTAATTTATAGAATCCATGCCTCAGGGTGTGTTCACTTTTTTTTTGTTTTTGGTTTGATAAGTAATATTCATATTGTTATGTTGGGATGGATTATAGGTAATTGGATTTTAATCTAATTTAGATTAGATGGTCTATAATTTATCATTTTCAACATTCAATGTTGTTTAGTTATGGATATTGATTGCTAGTTTATTTTGTTAGTAATATGTATAGCATTCAATGCTGTTTAGCAGAATGGATATTGACTGCCCTTTTGTTTTGTTAATAATATTCATAGTACTAAGTAGTATTGAATGCTGAAGGCTGAGGCTGATGGATTATAGGTCATTTGATCTGAATTGTTTTTAGATTCAATGGCTTATAATCAATCAACATTCAATGATAGATTATAAATCATCAGATCTGAATTGCTTTTAGATTTAATTCAATAGTCTATAATTAATCGACAACATTTAATACTGCATAGCAATGTGGATATTAACCCCTTTTTATTTTGTATCGCTTTATTTCGATATTAATAGTTTGCTGCAGTCTCTTCAGTTAAGTACCAGCGTATAATCCTATAAATCCTTCATTATAACATGGGACATATAGACGGATCTGCAGATGTCCAATGGAGCCATTTCACTCCATACAAAAAAAAAAATCCAAGAATCCCAATTGAGAACATTGCGTAGACCATTCCAAGGTATCCGAAGACAGGTTTTACTGAGAATGTTGATACTATGCGGCTAACAATACCGAATGCTGGGATAATAAGAATGTACACCTCAGGGTATTTGTGATTTATGCAGACAATTCCATTTCATAAACGTCTGATTTGTGTAGACAATTCCATTTCATAAATTGCTTACACATACACATGTTACTAGAATAAAGTGGATCCCAGTTCTGTCATGATGAATACTCTACCAGATTTTCTACCACAATTCTTACCCCCTTAAAAAAATTGATATAAAATTAAACAACTACCGTTTTAGCTCTCGCTGTACAAAATGCAAGCTTTCTAGTTTGCACTTTTCTCTCTATTAAAAGATATTCTTTAGGCATTTCAATATGAAAACTTTTTGGTAATGCATGCAGATATAAGGTGTAAAAATAGCTCTCATTATTTTTGCTTTGGAATATTGGAATCTACCTGTGTGCATTATAATAAACATGTTTTACTTAAAATAAAAATAAAAAATCCCAGGGTTATCTTCTTTTCCATCCATTTACACTTAGCAAAATCGATCTAATCAGTTTAGCCATTTTTTTTATCAGTTTTGAGTAATTATTTACTGAAACTGAATTAGCTGAACTACAAAAAGCTATAAAGAATTGAACTTGTAACTTTAAAAATTAAGAAAGAGAATAAACGTAATAATCCCACTGTAAAAACAACCGCTGCAGCTGCTTGCTTGACATACAATAAGGTAACGAGGGAATGCATTTTAGAATACAAGTACGAACATTTTAGACTGCCGAGTTACTTTATCAATACTATACTCAGAGTTCTTTACAAGTGAGGAACACCCTTTTGTTAATGCGAGCAGAGACATAGTATACCAAACTTACCACAACTGTGCCAAGAGTTCTTAAGGGAAGAATAAGTCTTTGAAGTACCCAAATGTCTCTACATGCAATGCAGTTGCTTTCAATGACATTTTAAAACAACTTCAGTATAAGGAGTTATTTGTTTTCTGATTTAGATAAGTTAAAAATACAGTTTACAAATGTTATAAGGAGTTATTTGTTTTTTAACCTAGATAAGTTAGAAATACAGTTCACAAATGGCATTTTAAAACAGCTTCAGTATAAGGAGTTATTTGTTTTTTTTTAACTTAGAAATACAGTTTACAAACTAGTATAGAAAAGATTGAAATATATTTTACAATCTCTAGTATGGAAAAGATTCTAATATTTTTAATTAAAATTAAAAATATTATAATAAAAAATTTAATGTGAATTAAATAGTACTTATTCATTATTAATTTATTTAAATTATTATAAAAAAGAATGTGAATCAATTTTGTATAATATTATTTATATTCATTATCAATCCACAATATAAGTATTGATAATGAAACACACGATAATGATATCAAGTGCAAGCACTTAAATACATATAATTTACACACATACCATGCACTTAAATACATATAATTTACACACATACCTATATAGAGAATACATACCTATAATATTGATAATGAAGTACGTGATATCAAGTCCAAACACTTAAATACATATAATTTGCATACATATCTATATAGAGAGTACATACCTATCAGTATTGATAATGAAATGATATCAAATCCAAGCACTTAAATACACATAATTTGCACACATATCTATTTATATAGAGTATATTAACATAAATTCATAATAATTCTCAACAAGTTTTCTAAATCTTACTTTCTCATACATAACACAATATATCAAATGTACCTTATTCATAATAAATTACAAATGGAAATTTATTTTGAATCTAGAAATTATATGGTTTTTATATATAAAGATTTCTATTGGATTGATATTACATTAATAAAAAATCATTTTATCACATAATTTTCCTTTTTTGTAAAGTTTACTAAGGTATATATACCCTATCCTTTCTGGATTTGAACTTATGACTTCTTAAGTGGAAAGACATGTTCTTAACTATTAGACCCACTCCATTACATTTTATCATTATCAAATTTATTTTATTTACATTATCTTTCTTTGAGTTTACCTCTGAAAAATCTAGATTAAAATCCCTCTGAACGTTTTTAATTCTATTTCCCTGGAATAATATTATGCCCTGTACATAAAATCTCTTGTTCATTCAAAACAATTAGGAGGACGCCTTAATCTTTGGAATTTGATAAAATTATCATACGTTGCAGGGCTTCAATTTGTGGTGGTATTGACGCAGAAGAAAGAAGCGCAGATGAAATCCATAGACCTGCGGGATCTCACTGCAAGCATCGCTCTGAAAGCCGGGACAGATGCTGTTCATTGTATAGAGAACTATGTTGCAGATCCTGCTGATCGGAGGAAAACTTCGAATGTGAGGAACAATTTTGAAACTCACAAGCAGACACTGAGCATTATGATGCAGTGCCTTGAGTATGCGAGGCAACGCCGCCTGATCAAGCTAGATGGCCTTCCAGCTTACTATGATTCCTCAGCTTCCGATTAACTTAACCCAATTATATGCAATATATTTATTGTAATTCACAGTACCAGTAAATACTAACCACAACTCTACATTTCAATACTGCTGCTATTGGTCGACGTTATCTGATACATTGTTTTGGAATGTTTTGAATACTCTTCTCAATCCATACACATTCTTGTAGTAAATGAAAATTTTATTTATTAATAATAGTATATAATAATAATAAAAATTATTTGATAATAATAATAATGATAATGAGTGATAACAAATATTATTTAATAATAATAATGAGTGATATTTGATGATACCAATTTTTTTTTTTTTTTTTTTTTTTTTTNACTTGCACTTAATAATCGATAGAAAAATGATATATTTTTCAGCTACAATGTGATGATGTTAATGATCTCCACTATGTTAGTGATCTTAGCTATCCCTAATTCATCCCTATGGGGACCTTTGTAAGTCTCATGAGTTCAACAAACAATAACTAGAGGTTAAATCCATGGATTTTAGGCTCAATCCATTGTTTGGGAAACTATAAACATCCTTATTATGTTTCATTCTTGAAACTGGGTTTATATTCCTTTATGGGAAAATGTTATTTATGTAAGGTTTATATTGTGATTTGGGCCTTATCAATGGCTTATGAATTAAAAGACATTGGTTGGGATCAAAATCCATGGTTTTCAACCCCAAGCCATGACTTGGGCTAAGAGACATGTCCTTGCTATGACACTTAATCCTTGAAATTAGTTTCGTATTTTTCTCATAGTGCAAATATTCCTTCTACATATTCTATTTCATCATTTAAGGCCTTGTGCATGACATGTACACTAGAAATCATGGACTAGTGTCTAAATCCATGGTTTTCCTACCAAACCATGACTTGGCCACGAGACCCAAACTTTCCACTCCCAAACATTGAAATTAGTACTATCCTCTTCTTGTAGTGCAAAGATTTCTTTGTAGGGGTTGTATCTTGTTATAGGGCCTCGGAGCATGGGATATGAGCCCAAAAAACATTTGCTCAGGGGCGAAATCCATGTTTTTTGGCCCCAACCCATAGCTTTGTCTAAACTATCCATCCTTTTAGTAAAAAATTCATGAACTTGTGAACATATTCCTCTCAAGTGAAAAACAATTCTACATGGCCTTTACAATGGTATAAGGTGGAAATGCATTACTTATAAGCGTAGAAAACATTACTTAAGGATAAATCCCTAGTTTTTTCCTTGAGCCATGGCTTGTGCTATGAGTCCCATCCCCACTACACCTAATCCCCAAAACTGAGGCCATATTTCTCTCATAGGGATCAAAATCCCTTTTATAGATCCTTTATCATGGTTCAAGACCATGTGTGTGGTATACTAACTCAAATAATTATAATTAGGTATATATTATTCGTTTATTATTATATATTTTGTATTCTATTATTATTATAAGTGATAATCACATTTTACTGATGGTTTGCCAAGTACCATCACTCAGATTGGTGGGTTGGAGATAAACCTTATGGTTAGGTTTGGATTGAAACTCTAGAGATAAGAGGGAAATAGCTAGTGAATATTCAAAATAGTAGTTGAGAAACAAAAGCATCGAAGGTCACAAACAATAGAGTTATATAGTCTCTAATGATCATTGATTAGTCTAAAGGATGTGTCACTCGAGCATTGATCATAAAGTAGTTCTCTCAATCGAGTAAGGATTATGTTAATAATATTAATATGGGAGGTATAATTTGAGCAAGGGAACCTATGAGGGAAATGCATAGTGGTAGAACAATCTTCAAGTGATCCAGGTGGATGTTGGTGGCCATTCACCTATTCCAACTAGCTCATTTTGACTGTTTTAGTTCAACACATTCTTCTATAATTATTTTTAATTGTGGGTTCTACACCTTCAGGGCTATCTGAAGCCATACACAACTGTCAGGTGAATATTGGTGGCCTCCCACCTAATCCAATTGTCTTATTTTGGAAGTTTTCATGTCAGTACATCTTTCTATACTTCCAGGGCCGTTTTGGGGCCCTAAACAACATTTTTTTTGGATTTCCACACTCAATCTATAGACAGAGTTAGAGTTTGATGTCATAATGTGTAGTTCTCAAAAAGACCTTTCCAATGGGCTATCACGCGCCTAAAATGAAGGTCATATACAAAAGTTACAACCCCTGGAAGTTGAGGTACCAACTTACCCATCAGGGCCCACATAACTTTTGGCGTTTCATCTCCTAGGGTTAGGTTTTTGGATGTCTAGGGTTTTGGCATTCATGATTAATGTTAAAAATTCCTTTGGAACCTCATTGTAATCATTATTATCAGGTGGATGCACGTAGCAGCTACATCTCTTCTCAGAGATAGTTACCACCATTCGAGCAAGTTATTTTTAGTTCTACAGTTTTATAGTTTCAACCTATTTTATTTATTCAATAGAATTTATTGTTCACTGAATATCTATTGTTGTTCTCCATATCTCTGTGTTATTCTATTTAGTTTGTGATTTATTTCGTTCTTCTCATAAATATGGATCAGTGGTATCAAAGCAGTCTGCTCTTCATTTATTTTTCTTCGTGAATGTTCCTGACAAGATCTGGGTGCAAGAAGTTGGGACTTGAACCAGTCGAGCCTTTGCAAGATCGGCCACACCAAGACCAACCACAAATCATGGGGGATGAGAAGAAAGATGATGGAGCAGGAGATCCTTTTAAACTATTGTTCGAGGAATCCCTTGCGTGACAGAGGAACGAAATTATGGACAACTTTGCATAGATCCTTCAGAGGTTGCCCACATGAGAAACATATTCATCAAGAGACCATGCAACCCCCTTCAAGGTACAAATAAATTTTGATATTCCATTATTTGAAGGACTAATAGATATGGATGTTGTAGATAAATGATTGAATATGCTCGAAGGGTATTTTTCTGTCCACAATTTTTTTGATAGGAAAAATATTACTTTTGTACTCCTCAAGGTCGTTCCTCATGTTAAGGATTGGTGGGATACTTACTCTTAGAAAAGGCCCATAGAGGAATATGCAATATTTGTAGTCGCCCCCACATGGGATTCCTTCAGGGATGTCATTAAAGAACAATACTACCCTGTTGGAAGCTACGAGGACCAGTACACCAGATGGACCACCCTGCATCAGGAAAGGGATAGAAAGTACTAGATTTCAACAATATTTTCCATACACTGTGCACCAAATTGGGCATTAAAGACTTTGAACGACATCTAGTGCTCAAATGCCGTGACTGTTTGCATAGATACATTCAAATAGAAATGGATTTTCTGGACATCGCATCATTGGGTATGACTTATAGATATGCTGTCAAGATTGAGTAGAAATTTAAGCAGAAGAGGTGAGAATTTGAATCTTCAAACTCTTCTCAACTGAAGCAGGGAAAAAGCACCCCCAACCCACAAAACAAGGGACAGAGCAAATATGGCCACTCTCAGGAAAACCAATCCAATCCTCAACACAAGAAGGGTAATGAGAATTCAAAGAACGATACAAGAAAGTGGTGTGAATACCATAAAATCCCTTAGCACAACACCAAAGAATGTCGCTCCAAGCAGTCACTGGTGGCCAAGCTGAAAGCTTCTGAGTCAGAGGCAAATTCTGACTTCGAATCAAATCCAAAAGGAGGGAAGCAAATTATCGATGTCGAACCCAGTGCCACTGTCTCTACCACCAAATTCCAGCCAAGAGAACCAGGAGAACCAAAGGAATGGGAATTCCTCTTTCACTCATAGATGTGGGTAAAGGGGGCTTCGGGGGGCTCCACTTCATTTGATTGTTGATAGAGGTAGTCAAAAGAACCTGATCTCAACAGAGGGCATCAAGCGATTGGACTTGCTGATGACACCGCACCCATAGCCCTACACCATTGACTGGCTTCTCCAAGGAAGAGATATCCGCGTCAGCCAACAATGTCATCTTCCCTACGACATCAAGCCCTTCAAAGATGAGGTATTGTGTGATATTTCTCCCCTTGAAGTTTGTGATTTTATTGTAGGAAAACCATATTTGTGGAAGCGACATGCTGTGTATGAGTCTAGACCCCACAATATTATTATTACTTTGGGTAGACAATTGTACAGGATACCAGAGGTAGCACCGCCTATCGTTATTTCTTTAATCTCTGCTAAGAAATGCAGTAAGGTCATTTCACAGACTGGAAAATTCATCTTCTTTGTGATCCATTCTCACAGTAAGAATAAGGTTGTTTCCACATCCATGACCTCTACACAGAGCCTCTCTTTGCAGTAGAAGGACAAAATTGTGGAAGAGTACAAAGACATATTCTCCTTACCCACTGGGTTACCGACGCACTGTCAAGTTAAGCATCCAGTTGATCTAACCCCCCCTGTGCACCTCTGCCTAATGGACCAGTTTATCGTCACTCACTGATGGAAAATGATGAAATCAAGTGTTAGATCCAAGAGATACTTCAAAAGGGTCACATAAGACCCAACTCCCTCCCCTTGCGGAAGCCCAATTGTACTAGTGCAGAAGAAAAATTGGACATGGCAGCTCTGCATTGATTACAAAGCATTAAAAAAAATCAAAGTCAGGAACCAGTACCCAATTCCCCGAATTGGTGACCTTCTTGACCAACTCAAGGGGGCCAAGATCTTCAGCAAGATTGAACCGAAGTCTGACTACCACCAGGTTACCATCGAACTGAATGATGCATGCAAGACAACTTTCAAATCTAAAGAAGGTCTCTTCGAATGGATGGTCATGCCTTTTGGCCTATCAAATGCACCAACAAATTTCATGAGGTTGATGGATGATGTATTGAGACCCTTCACCAAATATTTTGTGGTGGTATATTTGGATGACATCCTCATCTTTAGTAGAACTTGGGAGGAGCACATGCAACATATTCAACAGGTTTTGAGCACTCTATGACAACACAAGCTATATACCAACTTGGAAAAATTATCCTTTGTCATGAACAAGGTCCAATACTTGGGCTAAATTGTTGATGAACATGGGGTATGTTAACGCTCTATAAATTTCCTAGAGGTTGTTTAGGAAAGAAGAAATCTACGAGAGGTAACTTTATCCAACCACTTCGAAACTGGAATCTAGCCCTACCAGCTTCAGAGAGGGATCTCTTTGTACGATTTAGGTGTGTTTTGAACTTAAGATATTAGGCTAGTTAAATAAACAAGACTGAAAGGTTTGTTGTTTTCATTGAGTTGGCTGAAAGGGCTTTACGCATCCATTGGGCTATGGGGTCGGTGTTATAAAGATAAAAATCTAACCAGAAAACAAAAATTATTTTCATAGGGCAGGATAATGCATTCGTTGGATTCTTTTATTAGTAAAATGATGAGAAGCAGAAAAGATGAGAATGCCAATTAAAGTAAAGAAGCAGTTAAGAATTTCTTTACTGTAACATCAGAAGATAAACATTAAGATCTTTCAAAGTCTGAAACAGAGTATACGAAGATAAATCCTGCAACATGCGTTACTTTTAAAGATTTTGATTAGAAAACAATATGACAACTGAGCGAGAAAACGTTCAACATATAAAAGAAAACATCACCAATGAATAACACACGAGAATCCTATGAAAACGCCTCTTTGTATTAATGGAAGATCTCTTGAGAAAGATTATAATCTTGTAGCCTGCAAGGCGTAAAGATCAACCCTCGATACTTCAAAGTGTGAAGTATTTATAACCAAAAATTACAAATGATCTTGTGATTAAAGATCAGGATGTGGCAAATCTAAATTTAGCTAACTAACTTAACAAGATACAAAAATCTAGGAAATTGTTTGATGATGTGTCGAAACTCCATGCTGTTTTCTGGGTGAACCATTGGTGAGGCCTCTTCACGACCTCTTCTGACTGGATAGCTATCGAAGGTGACTGGGAATGCTGACTTTGAGCAATCTACGATATACTTAGTCCATCTCCGTGTACTTGGAAAAAGTTGGCTTGGTGGTGAAGATGTACCAGATTTCATGTTGTATGCTGATGTCCAACTGTAAAGCATCCAAGAATGCCTTACCAGTGATACTGCCTTGTATTCCTGAGAATTTTGAGCTATCCTTAACCACATTGGCTAATCTCTTTTTATAATCAGGGAGTGTCATCAATTTATCATTTATAACTCTCATACCAGGAAGGCCTTTCTTCTACAGAACTTCGATCTTGCTGAAAAATCTTTGTATTCCTGTGTCCATGATCTGGACCTTTTCCTCCAGCTGTAGCATTAGTCCTCTCTTGGTCAGGACCCTCTTGACCTCGAGGATGGTCTCCGTCCTATCTTCAATTTTCAACTCTTCTAGCTCCTCTCTGGTTTTGGAATTTAGAAATTTTATGATCTTAGTAGCTTCTGTTGGCATCTCTCCCAGTTCTGCTCTTATCTTCTCGATGGTCTGCTGACTTCTTTGCACCAGCTCGTTTTTCTCAAACATGATTTGTATCATCGGCCATATTTCATTCATGGACTTGGTGATGTCCATCCATACACTTTCTTTGACCTCAGCCAGTGTCTTGCCTGCCACTGTTTGCTTCTGAAGTTGTTGCAATTCCTGTTTGAGCTGGTCTGAGGTTTGTTTTTCCTTGGAGAAACTTCTTTGGTAAGAAGACTTGAGTTCCTGAAGATTCTCAATCTCCTTTTTTAATCTGCTAATCTCTGTCTCTTGTAAATTCATTTCTTCCATCGATTTAGCTAGTTCGACAGTCTTTTCCAGGGCTGTCAGTGGAGTTGCCGAAGGAATTTCTTCAATAGACGATATGCTCACTCCTGTGAGAGGAACTTCACTCAATGGAATGACCTCCATGGGCTTTGACTACTCCTTCTCTTTTACCAACTTTTCCAATTCCGCTTCCATTTCTTTCAACTGTGCATTCTACTCCATGATGAGCTTGAGCATCTCATCCTTCTCCCCTTCTGTCCCCGCTATTTCCTTTGCCTGTGAATCTTCTGTCGGAGGCAATTTCAATTGTTTCCTCAAAGATTATATATCAACATTTTTCTTTTTGAGCATCTCCTCGACTGCTTTCACGTTCGAGGGATCATATCCGATCTTGAGGACCAGTTCCTCCAACGTCTTAATCCTGTTATCCTTGGAAAAGGATGATATTTTTTCTAACTTCAACTGCATCTGGACATTATTCAGAGATACTTGTAACTTGGAGGTAGCAGTGGAAGAATGTGCCAATGTGGAGAAAACCATTTCTCCAGTTTGCCTGTGCAGATCCATCTGATCAGCTGGATGCACATCTTTAGTCTGAAATTCAAACGTTGCCCTTTTGTAATCGGTGATTACCTTCGGGTCTGGCACCTGTGCTTGTAGAAACACCATGTGCATTCTACCCTTCTCAGTGTCGAATGTAGACAACAGTCGATGTTTGCTTCCAGAACTGAGCATACGTGCTGCTGGTCAGCGTCTAATTTTTCTTCTTGATCAGATCATACTTTTAAAAAATGCTCAATTTTGGTCCTATTTTGCTCGGCTGGCTGGCTGGTGGAGTATCTGTAGGCTTTCTGGGCAGCACTATAGTCGTGTTTTGTTTGCTGCTTGTAGTAAGGAGTGACCGATCAACCTCCAATGTGGCAGTGGATTACATTCCCTTTTCACCAGTCGGGTCAGGTGCCATATTAGTTTTTGGCCTCTTGGTATGTAGTTTAAATTCTTCAGATGATACTTCAGTGACAGAAGGTGACCCATCTTGCCTAGGCCTTTTCTCCTTGGGAGCCTGTGGTGTAGTCGTCTATGAGATAGCAACCGAGAGGTCCTGTTGTTCTGTCTCAACCAGAGTGTTTGGTTCCCATTCTGTCTGGTTGAAAAATATTTCTATCTCAGGCCTGGAGGTGTGGACATACGGGATATTCTTATTCTTGACCCTCATCT
This sequence comes from Picea engelmannii, assembly GCA_009831015.1. Classification (NCBI taxonomy): domain Eukaryota; kingdom Viridiplantae; phylum Streptophyta; class Pinopsida; order Pinales; family Pinaceae; genus Picea; species Picea engelmannii. Next base: position 286,729 of record ML786572.1, on the reverse strand, counting down.
CGAAAATTATCCCGCACATATCATAGTGCCATGCAAAACTAACAAAAAAATTCATTTCTTTGAGTAGTCTGTCTGCTTCCTCCCCGGCGCCTCGGCTATTGCAGACAAAAGACCCAATCTTCCCTTTGATTGTGAGCTGCTGCTTCTTCTTCAGAGACACAAAATATATGTCGTCTGAATTTATCACCTGCCTTATGTATTCCAGGGTGAAAATCCTCACGGGTAAATACCTAGGCAATTTATATGGGGCCAACTCGAACCCATACACTCTGATCTCAGTGTGGTTTTGGTACAGGTACCAATCACCAATCTTTGTAAGGTCTGAGAGATGTAAAATCCTTTGAATTTTCTCGTTAATTCTAGGTTCGGGTTTGCCACTGAGCATACTCACCACTGGGTGGTAGAACTGCTCGATGAACTGCTTGAAACTGAATTAAGTAGAGTTATGTTTGAGAAACGAAGTCCATGCTATCAATGCCTGTGGTCTCCCATCTTTATCCATCTTCTGCAATGAAAAAGAAAATTTGTCCACTTGAAAGAACACGAACAGGTAAGCCAGTATTGAAGAATACCGGAACATGCCTTCTGTGGCGAAGTCGATGACTTGTTCGTGAATGCTGTCCACCAGGAATGTACTGTAGTCGAACTGAGTAGTGGGTCTCTCATCGGTGGAAAAAATGGACAAAAATCCCAAGATGGGTTCGTCCACCCATTGATTCGAAAAATATCCAAGCAAGGCACATAGTGATGTGATAACCTGGTTTCCCTTTACTGAGAACAGGGAGGAAGGATAAGGGGGGTTTGTAGTTGGGAGCTGAGTAGATTGTGGGAGGAAAAGCTAAAAAATCTGAGGTCTTTGGGGGAAAGTCAACTTTTGGTAGAGCTCTGTGATGATTTCGAGGTTGAAAAGTGAGGGGGACCTTGGCTATGGGTATCTGCATCATCTGGTCAATGGTTTCTGATGTGATGAGGAAAAGAATTTCTCTGGATGAAGACATGATGGTTCTTTGTTCAAGGATATAATGGGCCTGACATTTGAACGAGAATTCGGGAAAGTGGTGGATCTGGGGGAAAAGATATAGGGGAAGATTTGATTCCTAGAGACCAATCTCATCGCTTTGGTCAAGGAAAACCTCCTTGAGCCATGACTGCAAGTCCGCAAAGTCAAACTCGCATCTTCTGGCTGCAATTAAATGGTCTTTGTCTGCTAGGGGGATCCGGTCGAGGTCGACAGGGGGCGGAAGGAAAGGATTTTCCTCAGCTTCTGTCCTTTTTGATTTTGGCGCCATCACTATAAAAATACCTGCAAATCAAACAGTCGTTAGTGGGGATGATGGTGGCTTGGGATGTTTGACTGAAATAGAGAGAAAACGGGGAAACATGCTCTGGTGCGATGGGAAAAGGTATTTTCTGGTGAGATGACACGATAAGCAATGGAAGAAAAGAAGGGAGACGATGGTTTTGAGTGAACGAATATCTGTTGGGTGCAGGGGACAGGTCAGAGGGCTAACAGATAGGTTAGCCAATCATAAATGACCAACGGGTCGTTTAGAGCGTGAGATGGCAGGTAATAATGAATGAAGAATACGACCAGGCGATGTGGCGGGAGCTGATTGAGGAGTGACCTTGGTGAGAGGACTTGTAAAAGGGTGGACAAGGGGAGAGGGACTGACAGAGTAATGGGACGTGACCTCTTAGGAAAAACGTGGATGATGACGTCATGGGGTGACAGGGCATGTCAGAAATGATAGGCGGTGGAAGTCTGAACAAATGAATTGATGCCACATAGAGGAAAAGGGCCCACTAGAGAATATTCCATTCCAGACCCCCCTCCCTCCATTAAAGATAGATCGGTCAGGGGGGTCCGAAAAATACCATGAGCTGTTGATCTGCACACTTTCTTTTCAATCATAGATCTATGCGCGATAGTTAACTAACATTCCAGACCCCCCCCTCCCACCGTTCAAGGCAGAACGGTCCGGGGGGGGGGGGGGGGG
>ML786572.1:248530-268779 GCA_009831015.1 Picea engelmannii | reverse complement strand
TCTATCATACTGCCATGGTCTCCCCAATAAAACATGACAGACATCCATGGGAATGACATCACACAAGATTTCATCTCTATATTCACCCATTTTAAAATTTACCAAGCATTGTTTTGTAACACATACCTGGTGTCCCTTCTGCAACCAGGTCACTTTGTATGGACTCGGGTGCTTGTTCGTTTTCAGCTCCAGTTTCTCCACCATCTCGGTCAAAACGAGATTATCTGTGCTCCCACTATCCACTATAACCTTGCATTTCCGACCCTTGGTCTTGCAAGTCGTTCAGAACAGTCTACACCTTTGAGCTGTATCCTCCACCTCTTTCTCGGGTTTCAAGAGAACCTTATGCACTGTTAGTGACTTCCCGCTTCCAGCGTCTTCATCTTCAACGTCACGCCTCTGCGCCTCAGCAACATGAGCGTTTCCTCTATCCATCTTCCTCTCTGGACAGTCCACGGCTTTGTGACCATCTTTTCCACAAGTGAAACACGTGATAACTCCTCCACGACCTCTTCCTCTACCCCGGGTACGAGGAAAAGTGTTGGCGTCAACATATCCTCCTTGCTGATCTGGTTGCTGTCTCCTTGGCTCAAAATTTGGCTGCCTCTGCTGTGAGGTTCCACCTCTTTCAGCTCTTCCCTGAGGCTTTTTCCAATCCTCCTTGGGCTTTTAAGTTCTCTCCTGGGAAACAACTTTACCTCGTGGATGGCTTCTGTCTCGCCCTCGCTGTCCCTGCTTGCGGCTCAGCTTCTCCTCAGCTTTCAAAGCCATCTGGTACGCTTCCTCTACTGTTCGGATGGTGGCCATGCTCAATTCATCCTGAATGTCATACCTAAGACCATTCAGGTATATTGCCACCTTTTCGTCATCACTCTCCCGATGACCAGCTCGAATGTTGAGCCTGTAGAAATCCTCTGTGTATTCTTTCACCGTCATCATCTTCTGCCTCAGGTTCTGCATCCGCTTGAACAGAGTGATCTGATAGTCTCTGGGGATGAATTTTGCTTTCATCTTAGCAATCATCCTGTCCCAGCTCTTTATCTTCTGTTTTTCCTTGGAACGTCTGTCTGCCTGCAGCTCGTCCCACCACAAGGCTGCGTGTCCTTTCAATTTAGTGACAGCATGCCTTACCTTCTTGTCTTCTTCGATATATTCGTAATCGAAGTAGGTGTCGAGTGCTCGGATCCAATCCAACAACTCTTCTGCATCCAGGCTTCCCTCGTAAGCTGGAATGTCCATCTTCACCTTTGCACTCATCCTTGCGATAGCTTTGATTAATCGCTCATTGGATGCATCTTCTGCTGCAACTCCACCTTGCGGTACAGCATCAACCTCGCCTTCGGAGTCACTCAGATCTCCTGTATTTGCTATGCGCCTATGCGCTGCTTCCGTATCTTCCATTCTAGCACGAAGATTTCGTATTTCACTCTCCATTTCTATGTTCTGTCCATGACTGCTTCTTTCCCTGGACACTTCCCTCTCCCCCTCTGGATCGAGTGATTGCCTACCTCTTCTCGGCGACATTACGTCTTCTCTTCCTCTCTGCCACAAAAAACAGAGAATTCTTGGCTCTGATACCACTTGGTAGCAACCGGTCCTCTCGACGACACGGTCGCTCTCACCAGGACCTTTTCTTCTTCTCAGGCCCGAAGAGTTACAACGTACTCTTCCACTCCACTCGGGAACCTCTTACCCACAATATACTTCTCGGCGATCCTCCCTTCGGACTTCGAAAGATCGGGTTTCGCGGATTCGCGAACCTTACGCACTGCTCTCGTATCACTTGAACCGCCGAACCCCGAGTACCGATAGTCAACAGTCAACCTCGGGATATCGCCACTTGCGATTTCAATGCTTTGGATTACCAAAACCCCGAGTACCAAAACTCCGATACTCTGGATTTGTGCCACCTGTCCCTCCGACAATCGACGGCTCCTACTAAATCGAGAAATCGTGATTCAGGAGTTCGCACCTCTTGATGGACAAGGTCACAGCCCTCGCAAAACCCCGGGCTCCGACTCCTCAGGATCTTGCGCCACGTGTCCCCGCTATGACCAACGGTTCCGATCGATTCGGGGAACCGCCGGTCGCGATTCCAAAGGGATTGAAGTCCTCACCTTGCCAACTCCCGAATGCCGGAACCCCGAAGTCCGATGGACTTGGGTTCTTTCTCACCTGTGCTTACGGGTTATCTCTCGCGCAACTCCTCCACGATCGGACGGTCAGCGGGATTTCAAAACTCTTCTCGACACCTTCAAGTCGTCGATTCTCTTCCCCTTGAAGAGTTCTTCGCTTCACCACCTTCGCCCTGTGTGAACGAAGCAAAGGGACTATCTCCCCTGAGCTTTTAACAACTCGGATTCCTCCAGAAAGTTTTCTCCAGCACACTTCCTGTACTCGGCCTTCAACCACTTCCCTTGTGATGAAGTCTTCCGGGTCCTGTGCACTCACGCTCGCAACAGTTCGACCTTCCCTTCTCGGACTCGAATCTGAGACTCCAATTCGACCTGCACTCACCTGCACGGTTCGAATAATCCAACTCGACTCTGGGCGAAAGAGAACAAAAGTTCAACTGCTCAGCCTCCTCACGCACTCTATGCGGAGAAATTCAACTGTACTCTATACAGGAATCTCCAGGTTTAAGCAGAGAAACAATTGTAACTCATCCCCTCATTCTCTCAGGTTTCTAACTTTATATACAATCACATATGCAGCATATAGAAGATAAGAATAAAAGGAAGCAAGCATGCAACAACAGAATACTAACAACACAAAGAGACTAAACACATCCATGGAATTGAATAAAAGCTTTCCTATTAATTCAATGTCTGTACATGGGGTTTCTTCACAAGCTCTCTGCTCTACTCTTCTTTCTCTTCTAATGCTGAATGATAATAAATTACACAAGGAGGGTGCCTATATTCGTTTTCCCTCCTGGAAAGATGAAACTGTCTAATCTACAGCTAACCCTATCTACCAGCATTTAAAACTGTTAAATGCCTGCTTATCTATATTACATTACAAGTGCGCTCATCTTTGAATGCCTTTAGTAAAACGACGACGCAACAATACCAAGGTAAAATTCAAAAANTGTCCAGCTGTCATCTTCTTTCTCCTCGCGCGGGTTCATATGATGAATTGCGGATGCTCCTGCATCAATAGGTTACAATATTTGGTAATAAAATATAGTTTTATATTTAAAAATAAAATAAAAAATAGGATGGTACATTTAATTGGAAATACCCTCACCAAGGTTCCTTAACAAATTACACACCAAGATGTTGATTTTATAAATAAAAAAATTCAGGTTGAACTCAAAACATAGTAGTGCATGGATGCATCTCCTTGCCAAGTGCATTGATGTAGGGTAAAATAAAATAAAAAAATACCAAACTATAATTTCATTTTTGTTTAATGCTTCCAACCACATAAGTACTGATGCTTGGAATATTATATGACCTCCCCATCAACATTGATGTTATGTTGCCATATTTCCTTCAATTTGCTATTGGATTTGGTTCGTTTTCAAATCTTACAAAACAATTCTATAATTTCATTTTTTTTTTATCTATGTGGAAACCATGCCTTCTCAAAAAGGACAAGAGAAGGAAATTTTTTTTTAGCTTCTCATTTTCATTTTTAGAGGATTAAAATTTAAAATTTAACTTAAATTTGCCATATTTTTTTTTTTTTTTTAAATTTCACACAATACATTCAAATAGCTTGGCTTGCATCAAATAACACAACGTGTTCTTTAAATATATAAGACACACCATTATCAATGTGTCAATTTCCCCAAAGAACATCATTGCAACAATAAATTATTAGAAAAAAACCCATGTTTACCCAATGCTCTTTGTAATATTTCCCCAAAGAACATCATTGTAACAATAAATTATTAGAAAAAAACCCATGTTTACCTAGTGCTCTTTGTAATATACATAAACACCGATATCAATGTTTCTCAATATTACTAATGCATTGATTAACATGATCATTGTAACAATAAATTATTAGAAAAAAACCCATGTTTACCTAGTGCTCTTTGTAATATACAGAAGCACCGATATCAATGTTTCTCAATATTACTAATGCATTGATTAACATGATTTTTTTTTTATGATTAGGTAATTCCGAATGTTTCTTGATATTATAATTGCATTATTTAGAATATTTATATTTCAAGGCATCTTATGCATTGTATTATTTAGAATATTTATATTTCAAGGCATCTTATGCATCCATCAATTAAGGTATTTTTTTTGGGGTGAAATGATTTCACTAGTGGCCATTTTTTAATTATTTAAAAAAAAATAAAACTATGAATTAACCATTTTCACTTCAAAAATTTACTTATTTTGTACATAAAATATTTATATATTGAAATATTCACCAAAATTCAAAATTTTAATAATAAATTTTATGTTTTTTTTATTAAATATTCATTTACATATACATATATAAAAATTTTTAAAATCTAAAATAATCACCTAAAATATTTTACTTAAATATAATATTTAAATCCCAAAAAAATACCATACTACCATTAAAAGCACCAATACAATATAAAAATAGTAAATTGTTAAACCTCATATGTGTATTCATATTCATATGGAGTGCACTAGTAAAACATAAATAATTCAAAAAAAAAATCCCTCATAATAATCATACAATTAATGTTTTGTAAACAATAAAATTTTCCAACTTATCAATGAGGTTTGAAGTGTATGGACATGTGTAAGAAATGCATTGTGTCATAATATCAATAAAAACTATAATGTTTTTGTAAACAATAAAATTTCTCTAACTTATCAATGTGGTTTGAAGTGTATGGACATGTGTAAGAAGTGCATTGTGTCATAATATCAATAAAAGCTATAACCACTTTAGCACTTTGAAGTGTATGGACATGTGCATGTGTAAGTGTATGGACATGTGTAAGCAGTGCATTGTGTCATAATATCAATAAAAACTATAACCACTTTATTGGTGCAATATGTTTTTGTTAAGTGTACTAGATGATTCACTAAGTATGATTTAGTATTTCTAACAATGTGCCTTTTGTTTTTAAAGGTGCATTGCTGGTTTAACACAATTTTTTGTAAAAAAAAATAAAAAATTCAATTTTTAATTTTATATATATATATATATATATATATATATATATATACTCGATTAAAGTTGTATGTGAATAAGAGACAACAATGGAGTGAGAGGGATTTTTACCCTTGCTTTATTATAACACAAACTCTTATCATTTTGAGTAATGTTAGCCTCCTTAAGTTTTATGAGGTGACTACATCCCTCAAGGGGAACACCCACTTGTTGATGTAGTTGATCCATCATTGGGATCATGTTAGGTAGGTATTCAGGGTCAGTCTTATTCTACAATACCAACCCATAGAGGAGATTATATGATTCATTACCGGGTTGTCGAGGATAAGGGAGTATTTTCCCTATTTACCCAACCTCCCACCTAACGTAGTGGGAGAGGATTAGATCACATATGTTCAAAGATATGTCAGTGAGGACATCACTGACCCTAGTGACTTATAGGTTGTTGGTCTCTAGTTGTGTTTAGGCGCATTTAGTGAAGAGGAGGTTAGGTTCTCTTGCTTATGGTCATGGGGTATCCACTCAATGAACTTGTGACATAGCACATTCATTTGTTGGATATTAAAGAATACCCCTAATTTCACTAGATATTGATAAACACCTCTACAAATCCTTTTGTTTAACCCCCCTCTCAATTCCTTTTTCCAATAAAAAACACTCTTTTATTAGATATCCCTTATTTTTACCAAATACCCATTTTTGTACCCCGCAATACCTATAACCCCCTTGTACCCTACATCCCCCCCAATACCTACAATATATTGACTCTATTTTTCACAATTTAAAAACCCCCTTTATCAATGAACCTGATAAGATATTGGTCAATAAGGTGAAGCCCCCATGCTCATGGTCATGAAAGTGGCACTACACCTTTGATGGGTAGTGCATTAGTTTCCCTCTATTGCACTATGTATATTTTTTAGTTTAGAGGCCCATATTGTTTATGTTCTCTACCATTTATTTGTGACAATCATATTTTTCTTTAGATCACTCTCATGTTGTTTTTAATGGAACAATGGGATCTCCATTTTCTTTAGAGTTATCTTGTTTATTTTTTATAGGTTTCTTTCCTATCAATTGACATTTGAATACCACCCTCCTAAGACGATGGTTGATGTGTGTATGTGCGTGTGGGGGTAGATATTGGTTGAGAGGGGCCAATTAGAATTCTCATGTAGGTTAAATCAAGATGTATTATAAATGCTAACCAGTTAGGATGATCATATTTTGGATCTTGTGTAGTACCAGTATGTAGGGTTGGATTGGTGAGGATGTAGAAACATTATGTTTATCCAGGTTGAGCCACTAGATGCTAGAGGTAATATTAACATTGTTTTTTGATTAATCTAGTTGTATATTTTTGTCTGATTTAATGCACATTTAATTTGATTGTAACAGTTTCTTTATATTATCTAATTATTGTTATCTACTATTTTGCAAATATTGGCATGCATATTGGGGGGGTGCCTCCCCAATAGGATGAGGAGATGGATGAGGCTCATGATATACCTCAAATATAGATACTTGACCTATGATGTAGGCTATATTGTAGATTATTTTAGAACCTAATGGATCATTTATGTGTAGTGATAGATCACCATGGCGTGGTCCCTATATTAACTATCAAAATCATACATAACCCTTAAATTCAAGTGATATGGGGGACCCTTCCACATGATATGACATTATTGATGTGTCATGTTGTTAGTGATAACAACCTACTCGATAGGTTGAGGGATTTCTGTCCTCCACCTCCTCCTCCTCCTCCACCACCACATCCACCATATCCTCCTCCATGAGCTGATTGACCAATGTCTCCTCCTTCATGAGTTGACCTACCACTGTATCCTCCTCCACTAACCGACCAAAAACCATCTCATCCTCCACAAACTGATTGACCATTGTCTCCTCCTTCACTAGCCAACTAACCATTATCTTCTCCTACATAATCTAATCAACCACAATCTCCTCCTCCATGAGTCGACTGACCATTGTCTTCTCGCCACTAGCCAACTGAACATTGTATTCTCTTATATGATTTGATTGACCACCATTTCCTCATCCACAAACTAACAAACTATTGTTTCCTCCTAAAGTAGGTGAGCAACCAAGTGTGACACCCATTGCACTCCTTGGTGATATAGACAATATGGATATGGATGATATAGTTTATGGTGAATATATTTACTAGTTGTTACATTCTACATTTTTATCAAGTTGAGATACTAATTCCTTTCTCTCTAGTGGTATATATATTGGTGCGTTTGACTCCGGTGGTGGGCCTAGCTTATAATAGTTATTGATCACATGTATATGTTTGATTGTTGCAATGTGTGTGTATATATATGAGACATTTTTTTTATATCATGTTCATTTTATCTTGTTTTATTTATAAATCATATTGTGTGTATGTTAATGATTTATATTACTAATAATTTCTTTGTTTTTAATTTAAATTTGAGATATATCCATCAATCAAATTTGAGGAGGGAACACCTGTTCTTAACAATTAGGCCCACTCAAGGTTGATATTAAAGTTTTAATAATACAAACTTTTTATATTAATTTTTTTTTCATATATTACTAATTTAAAGTAGTCATGTAGTTGCATTGGTTTCAATGATTACCTAATGAAAAACAATAGTTGCAATGATTTAAAAACATATTAAAAACAAAAAAGTGATATTGACATTTTAATAATAAGAAATTTATATATTAAAGAATTTTTCAAATATTATTAATTAAAAGTAGTCACCCAGTTGCAATGATTGCAACAATGGTATAAAAAACAAATGCATTAATTTCAGCCATGATATAACAAATACTTGCATTGATATAACCAATTGGATTTAAGGTTATCAAAATAGAAGGTGGATGTTCATCATTATTGCTTTTTATTACAATCTTTCAAAACATTTTACTTTATTTTCAACATGATGGTTGTAAATGGTTGTTAGTTTTTCATATACAACACCATAAAATGAAAAATGATTTAAGTGACGATACAATAAAAAAATGATGTAAAGTAATCAATTAAGTGATGATACAATAAGTAATGATGTAAAGTAATAATATAAAGTAATGATATATTTATTTTAGTGATAATACAATGCAAAATTATTTAAGCAAGAAAATAATTGCATTGATTTTTTTATGACCTAACGCAAAACAATAATTGTAATGATTTAAACAATATTAAAAATAAAAGGTGATATTAACTTTTTATTAATAAAAACTTTATATATTAAAGAATTTTTCATATATTATCAATCTAAATTACTCAAAACTTGAGATGTTTCAAAAACTCCACACATTTAAATCTCTAGAATATGCGCACACTATTATGGTCAAATGTGAAAACCTACATGTTATTGTTTTTTATTGGGATCTTCCAAAACATTTTAATTTATTTTTAACATGATGGTTGTAAATGGTTAACTTTTCATATCCAACAAAATGAATAAAAAACATAATTGGTCAATTATAGATAACCATAATAAAATAACACATCCACAACATAAATGTTGAAATGACACATGTCACTCTTCGTTACCATATATCATGCCTCATAAATACTAATATTAAATTAAATTCATGTTTTTAAAAAGTAACAAAATCATTTATATTACTTAAAATTTTATTTAAAAGAAAACACTTTGGCACTATGAATTATAAAAATCTCCAAATCTTAAAATGTGACTTTGCATCTATGTCATAAGGTTATCAAAATGGAAGGTGTATCTTCACCATTATTATTTTTTTATTGGGATTTCTAAAACATTTTAATTTACTTTCAACATGATGATTGTAAATGGTTGTTAAGTTTTCATATCTAACATCATAAAATGAATAAAAAACATAATTGACCAATTATAGATAACCATAATAAAATAACACATCCACAAGATAAATGTTAAAATGACACATGCCACTTTTCATTGCCATATATCATGCCTCATAAATACTAATATTAAATGAAATCAATATTTTTAAAAAGTAACAAAATCATTTATATTACTTAAAATTTTATTTAAAAGAAAACGCTTTTGCACTATGGATTATAAAAATCTCCAAATTTTAAAATGTGACTTTGCATCTATGTCATAAGGTTATCTGACGTAACTCGCCCCTCTGTGGACGATCGCTCCACCAGGACCTTCTCTTTCACATAGGCCCGAAGAGTCAAAGCTCTTCCAACTCCTTCGGGAATCCTTTACCCACAGAACACTTCTCGGTGATCTTCCCTTCGCGTATTGGAAGATCGGATCTCGCGATATCGCGAGACTCGTAACGCTGCTTCTTTCCGTTCAAACGCCGAGCCCTGAATTCTGATAGTCAACAGTCAACCCTCGGGGTATCGCCACTGGCGATGTCAACCACCTGACTTCCCAAATCCTGAGCGCCGAGGTGTCGATTCCCCGACGCGATGCCACCTGTATTTCGCTGTGCCTCGTGGGATCTCCTGCCACCTGTCACCTTTTTTATTGACGGTCCCGAATTAACTCGGGAAATCGTGACTCGCAATTTCAACGGGTGAATTCCTGCCCCTTCATCCGCCGAACGCCGATATGCGATGTCGCTGTGCCTTGGTCCTACGCCGAAGGATCAAATGACGCACAACTTATCCCCGAATCAACGATTGTAGATACTTCGTGGATTCTCCGTGACGATTTCAAGTCGTCGATTCTCTTCCTCTTGATGAATCCTTTGTTCCCCCACCTTCTCCTGCGCGAACTTCACCGGGGGTCTATTCCCACAATGAATCAAAGGAACTATCCCTCCTGAGCTTTACCAACTCGAACTCCTTCAGGGACTTCTCGAACACACTCCCTGTGCTCGACCTTCAACCACTCCCAATCGTGTTTGAAGTTTGTCCAAGTCCGATGCACTCGCAGTCACAACAAACCGACCTTTCACTTCCGAGACATCCGGACTTCAATTCTTCCATAAGATTACATACACAACATATGAAAGAGATACATAACAAGAAGTAAGTATGCAAAGGCATAATGCAAGCAACACACAGAGAACAAACACATCCATGGGAATTGAATTAAAGCTTCCCTATACTCCTTTCCCAGACTCGCCTCTGAGACTTGAATTCGACGTGCTCTTCACTTGCACGGTTCGAATGACCCAACACAAATTTCTATAGAGGAGAGTAAGAGTTTACTGTAGAGCCTCCTCAACGCACTCTATGCGGAGGAATTCAACTGCACTCTATGCAGGAATCTCCTGGCTCAAACAGAGAAACAACTGAAACTCATTCTCGCCTCTCTCCCAGATTTCTAATCTGCCATGAAATCACATATGCAGCATATACGACGAAAGCATAAAAGGAAGAAAGTATGCAACAACATACTATCAACAACACACAAAGAACAATCACGGCCATGAAATTGAATCAAAGATTTCTATTAATTCAATATCTGTACATGGGGATTCTTCACAAGCTCTCTGCGCTTCTCTTATTGCTCCTCAATGCTAATGCTCCGCATAAATCTGAATGCTCAAGTTACAATGATACAAAGGAGGGTGTCTATACTCCGTTTTCCCTCTCGAAAGCCAAAACTGTCTAATCTAGACTTAATTATCTTATCTACCTGCACTAAATCTTATCTACCTACACTAAATCTAATAAGTGCCTCTGCTATCTAAGGACGAGAGCTTATCTGCTCAAAGTTTGTTACAATGTACGAGTGCGCTCTATTTGAATGCTTTCATTCAAACAGCGGTGCAACAAATATCAAGGTGATTTCAAAATTTTGGTGCTGGCGTCATCCAACGGTCTTTTATTTCTCCACGCGCTGACTCGCTATGATGAGGTGTGAATGCTCCTGCATCATACTCCTAGGCTCAAAAGATTTCATGGGCTCCTGTCCATGAGCTCCTGCACACTGTGACCATGTTTCTGTATGACTGTCTCGTTCTCCCAACTAGCATCCTCCACTGGGTGATTTTTCCATTTCACCAGGTATTCAAAATATTGCTTTCTCCTGGTCTTTCTTCCCAGCCGCTTGTCCAATATGCACTCCATCTGAGGCTTCTGTGCAACTGGTAATTGTTTCTTCCATTGGATCACTGGTTCCTCAGTTCCAGTGTTTGCTTCTTTTTCCCTGTAAGGGTATAAATCCGAGATATTGAAAATCAGAGATATCCCGATGCCTTCGGGCAACTCAAGTTCATATGCATTCTCGCCAAATTTCTTCAGGGCTTTGCATGGCCCGATATTCTTCATCTTGAGCTTGTTGTATGTTCCCCTTGGGAAACTTTCTTTCCTTAAGTGCGCCAGAACCATGTCTCCAACTTCAAACCGAAGTTGCCTCTTTCTCTGATCGACTCTGCGCTTGTATTCCTGGTTCACCTTCTGCAGTTGCTGCTTCACCTCTGCGTGAAGTTCCTGCATTGCCTCAACAAATTCTTCAGCCCTCGCGCTGCTAGTCTCAGCCTGTTATGACTCCCTGAGCTTAGAAACTCCCCTCGGCTGTGTTCCATACAAAATTTGAAATGGGCTCTTACCTGTACTCCGATTCACCGAATCATTGTACGCGAATTCTGCCTGTGGTAAGATCCGATCCCAACTGTTGTGATGCTCCGTCACCAGACTTCTCAATAAGTCCCCCAGACTTCTGTTCACTACCTCGGTCTGTCCATCTGTCTACGGATGATATGCTGAACTGAATGCCAAGTCAGTCCCAAGCTTTTTCCATAGCGTCCTCCAGAAATGACCTATGAACTTTGTATCCCGATCCGAGACTATGCTCCTTGGCAATCCATGCAACCTGACAATTTCTTTAAAAAACAAGTTTGCGATGTGGGTCGCATCGCTGGTCTTATGACACGGGATAAAATGTGCCATCTTCGAGAACTTTTCCACCACCACAAAGATGGAATCCACTCCTCGCTGCGTCCTCGACAGTCCCAACACAAAATCCATACTAATGGCCTCCCATGGCCTCTCGGGTATGGGCAATGGCTGGTAGAACCCTGTGTTCTGCTTTCGGCCCTTTGCGTGTTGGCATATCCTGCACCTATCGACAAACCTTTTCACATCAGCGCGCATCCCCGGCCAAAAATATGATTCGCTCAACTTAGCGAATGTTTTGTCGTGCCCGAAATGACCTGCTAAGCCTCCACTGTGCTTCTCCTTTACCAAATTCTCTCTCATAGAGCAATCCGGTATGCACAGTTGATTGCCCCGAAACAACAATCCATCCTGGATCATGAATTCAATCCACGGGCTCCTATCCCTGAGAACTGGGTTCTCAGCTGCTTCATAAACTTCTCCGAAGTCTGCATCTCCCGCATACATATCTTTCAAATTTTCAAAACCCAGTGTCTTGACCCTGAACTCCTACAACAGCAAACATTTTCGGCTCAAGGCATCTGCCACTTTGTTAGCAGTCCCCGAAATGTGCTTGATCATGAATGTGAAATTCTGCATGTACTCTACCCATTTCGCATGCTTCTGGTTCAACTTCTCCTGTTGACTTACAAATTGCAATGCGTGATTATCACTGTACAACACAAATTCTTTGGGCATCAAGTAATGCCTCCACTTTTTCAATGCCTGTATGATGGCATAGAACTCCTTATCGTATGTGGAGTACTTCAACTTTACATCATCCAGCTTCTCGCTGTAGTATGCCACAGGCCTGTCATCCTGACTCAAGACCCCTCCAACCGCATATCCACTGGCATCACACTTCACCTGGAAGGTCTTCTGAAAATCAGGCAATACCAAAATTGGCTGCTCTGTTATCTTGCGCTTCAACAAATTGAATCTTCTCTCTGCCTCGACTGTCCATTGAAAAACCTTGTGCCTCTTTTTCACAGTGTCCATCATTGCAGCGCTAATTCCACTAAAATTTCGAATGAACTTTCTGTAGAAACTAGCGAGTCCATGAAAACTCCTTACCTCAAAAACGTTCCTCGGCGATGGCCAATTCCTGATCACCTCAACCTTCTTAGGATCCATTTTTAGTTCATTCGCCGAGATTACAAAACCCAAATAAATGAGTTCTGTTTGCATGAATGAGCACTTCTTCAAATTGATCAGCAACTTCTCTTGCTATAGCCTTCTCATTACCATGGCCAAATGCCTCAAGTGTTCTTCCTTGGTCTTGCTGAATATCAGTATGTCGTCCAAGTATACGACCAAAAATTTGCCAATGAACTCCCACATGACTTCATTCATTAGCCTCATAAAGGTGCTTGGCGCGTTTGTTAGCCCAAACGACATGACCAACCATTCGTACAAACCTTCGTTGGTCTTGAATGCTGTCTTCCATTCATCTCCCTCTCTCATCCGGATCTGATGATATCCGCTCTTGAGATCAATCTTGGAAAAGTAATTTGCCCCACTCAGGCAATCCATCAAGTCGTCCATTCTTGGTAGTGGAAACCTGTACCTGATGGTGATTTTATTTATCGCCCTGAAGTCTATACACATCCTCCAGCCTCCATCCTTTTTCAGACTTAGTACTGTCGGAACAACACACGGACTAAGACTTTCCCTCACTAGTCCTTTGTCTAGCAAGTCTTGTACCTGCCTCTTGACCTCTTCGTTCTCCTGAGGTGTCAATCTGTATGCTGCCTTGTTTGGCAAACTCACTCCGGGTATGAGGTCAATGTGGTGACTCACACTCTGCACCGGTGGCAATGAACATGGTAGTTCATCCACAACAATATCATCGAACTCTCTCAGCAGTTCCTGAATCTCTTCTGGCAAGTCGTCCACTCTTGTGCTTGTCAGGACAATTCTCGGTTTCCTGACAACAAAGAACTATGGATCTTCATTCTTCTCCATTTCTGTGAGGAGCTCTTTCCCACTCATGAGAAGAATCGTACTGCTCACCTCCGGCTTTACCTCCTTATCCTTTATCGGCTACAGTTTATGAAATTTCCCATCTTTCTCCAAGGTGTATGTGTTCATCCTCCCATCATGAACAACATTTCTATCATACTGCCATGGTCTACCCAACAGTATGTGACACACGTCCATGGGAATAACATCGCACAAAATCTCATCATGATAATTCCCAATTTTAAATTTAACTAAGCATTGATTAGTGACACTTACCTGGTGCCCTTTCTGTAACCACAAGACTTTATATGGGCTCGGGTGCTTAGTTGTTTCCAGCTCCATATTTTCCACCATCTCAGTCGAGACGATATTGTCAGTGCTTCCACTGTCAACTATGACTTTGCATTTTCTGTCCTTGGCCGTACAAGCCGTTCTGAACAGTCTGCTTCTTTGCATTGCGCTTTCCACTTCTTTCTCTTTTTTGGGTGCCAAAAGGATCTTATGAGTCCCCAACGACCTTCCGCGGTCTGCACCTTCGCTCTCTACGTCACGCCCCTGTTGCGCCTCAGTGATGTGAGCTCCTCCTCTGTCCATCTTTCTATCTGGACAGTCAACAGCTTTATGTCCGTCTTTACCACACGTAAAACATGTGATAATTCCTCCACGACCTCTTCCTCTACCTCGGGTACGAGGAAATGTATTTGCATCAGCATATCCGCCACTCTGCTGATCATCTTGCTGCCTCCTTGACTCAACATGTTGCTGCCTCTGCCGTGAGGTTCCACCTCTTTCAACCTTTTCCTGAGGCTTCTTCCAATCCTCCTTGGGCTTCTGAGTTCTTTCTTAGGCAACCGCCTTGCCTCTGGGCTGACTTCGTCCTCGCCCTCGCTGACCTTGCTTGTGGCTCAGCTTCTCCTCGGCTTTTAAAGCCATCTGGTACGCATCCTCAACTGTTCGGATGGTAACCATTCTTAGCTCGTCTTGAATGTCATACCTCAGACCATTCAGGTATCTCGCCA
The DNA here is from genome assembly GCA_009831015.1 of Picea engelmannii. Lineage (NCBI taxonomy): Eukaryota > Viridiplantae > Streptophyta > Pinopsida > Pinales > Pinaceae > Picea > Picea engelmannii. The sequence goes on along the minus strand of ML786572.1, from coordinate 253,839 downwards.
CCTTTTCGTCATCACTCTCCCGATGACCAGCTCGGATGTTGATTCTGTAGAATTCCTCGGTGTGTTCTTTCACCGTCATCAACTTCTGTCTCAGGTTATGCATGTGCCTGAACAGGGTGATCTGGTAGTCCCTGGGAATGAATTTCGCTTTCATTTTGGCGATCATCCTGTCCCAGCTCTTGATTTTCTATTTGCCTCGGGAACGTCTCTCTGCCTGCAGCTCGTCCCACCATAAGGCTGCATGTCCCTTCAGCTTGGTTAAAGCATGCCTCACCTTCTTGTCCTCTTCGATATCTTCGTAATCGAAGTAGGTGTCGAGTGCTCAGATCCAATCCAGCAACTCTTCTGCGTCTAGACTCCCCTCATAGACGGGAATGTCCATTTTCGTCTTCGAGCTCATTCTTGAAATGGCTCTGATCAACCTCTCTGTCGAGGCATCCTCTGCTGAGACCTCCTCGACATCATGTCCAGCTTCCTCTTCCACCTTGGAATCGCTGAACTCTCCAGCGCCAGCTCCGCGCCTTTGGGTGGTCTCCATCTCCTCGAGTCTCTCCCTGATATCTCGTATTTGACGTTCCATCTCTGGACTTCCTGGCTGCCTGCCTCTCCTGCGGGCGTCCCTGTCCTCACGATCAGGTGACTGCCTCTCCCGTCTGGGCGGCATGGTGTAATCCACTTCTTTCTCTCTATTACCTGAACAAAGAGAACTCCAATTCCCGCTCTGATACCACTCTGACGTAAGTCATGTGTATCAGAGTGTTTTCCTTTTCTCCTTCACTTCTCTCGCCTGAGATATACAGACAAGATTCTGGGCTCTGATACCACTCTGATGTAACCTGCCCCTCTGCAGACGGTCGCTCCACCAGGACCTTCTCTTTCACACAGGCCCGAAGAGTCAAAGCTCTTCCAACTCCTTCGGGAATCCTTTACCCACAGAACACTTCTCGACGATCTTCCCTTCGCGTATCGGAAGATCGGATCTCGCGATATCGCGAGACTCGTAACGCTGCTTCTTGTCATTCAAACGCCGAGCCCCGAATGTCGATAGTCAACAGTCAACCCTCGGGGTATCTCCACTGGCGATGTCAACCACCTGACTTCCCAAATCCCGAGCGCCAAGGTGCCGATTCCCCGACGCGATGCCACCTGTATTTTGCTGTGCCTCGTGGGATCTCCTGCCACCTGTCGCATTTTTTATTGACGGTCCCGAATTAACTCGGGAAATCGCGACTCGCGATTTCAACGGGTGAATTCCTGCCCCTTCATCTGCCGAACGCCGATATGCGATGTCGCTGTGCCTTGGTCCTACGCCGAAGGATTAAATGACGTGCAACTTATCCCCGAATCAACGATTGTAGATACTTCGTGGATTCTCCGTGACGATTTCAAGTCGTTGATTCTCTTCCTCTTGATTAATCCTTTGTTTCGCCACCTTCTCCTGCGTGAACTTCACCGGGGGTCTATTCCCACAATGAATCAAAGGAACTATCCGTCCTGAGCTTTACCAACTCGAACTCCTTCAGGGACTTCTCGAACACACTCCCTGTGCTCGACCTTCAACCACTCCCAATCGTGTTTGAAGTTTGTCCAAGTCCGATGCACTCGCAGTCACAACAAGCCGACCTTTCACTTCCGAGACAGTCGGACTTCAATTCTTCCATAAGATTACATACACAGCATATGAAAGAAATACATAACAAGAAGTAAGTATGCAAAGGCATAATGCAAGCAACACACAGAGAACAAACACATCCATGGGAATTGAATTAAAGCTTCCCTGTACTCCTTTCCCAGACTCACCTCTGAGACTTGAATTCGACATGCTCTTCACTTGCACGGTTCGAATAACCCAACACAAATTTCTATAGAGGAGAGTAAGAGTTTACTGTAGAGCCTCCTCAACGCACTCTATGCGGAGGAATTCAACTGCACTCTATGTAGGAATCTCCTGGCTCAAACAGAGAAACAACTGAAACTCATTCTCGCCTCTCTCCCAGATTTCTAATCTGCCATGAAATCATATATGCAACATATACGACGAAAGCATAAAAGGAAGCAAGTATGCAACATCATACTATCAACAACACACAAAGAACAATCACGACCATGAAATTGAATCAAAGCTTTCTATTAATTCAATATCTGTACATGGGGATTCTTCACAAGCTCTCTGTGCTTCTCTTATTTCTCCTCAATGCTAATGCTCCGCATAAATCTGAATGCTCATGTTACAATGATACAAAGGAGGGTGTCTATACTTCGTTTTCCCTCTCAAAAGCCAAAACTGTCTAATCTAGACTTAATTATCTTATCTACCTGCACTAAATCTTATCTACCTGCACTAAATCTAATAAGTGCCTCTGCTATCTAAGGACGAGAGCTTATCTGCTCAGAGTCCGTTACAATGTACAAGTGCGCTCTATTTGAATGCTTTCATTCAAACGGCGGCGCAATAGATATCAAGGTGATTTCAAAATTTTGGTGCTGGCGTCATCCAGCGGTCTTTTCTTTCTCCACGCGCTGACTCGCTATGATGAGGTGTGAATGCTCCTGCATCATTATCAAAATGGAAGGTGGATCTTCACCATCATTACTTTTTTATTGGGATCTTCTAAAACGTTTTAATTTACTTTCAACATAATGATTGTAAATGGTTGTTAACTTTTCATATCCAACATCATAAAATGAATAAAATACATAATTGGTCAATTATAAATAACCATAATAAAATAACACATCCACAATATAAATGTTGAAGTGACACATGCCACTCTTCATTGCCATATAACATACCTCATAAATACTAATATTAAATTAAATTAATAATTTTTAAAATTAATAAAATCATTTATATTACTGAAAAATATTATTTAAAAGAAAACACCTTGGGAAAGGGCATGGCATTATGAATTATAAAAATATCCAGATATTAAAATGTGTCTTTGCATCTATATCATAAGGTTATCAAAATGGAAGGTGGATCTTCACCATTATTTATTTTTTATTAGGATCTTATGATTTGTAAACATAAGGCTTATAGCATATCCATATCACCAACACATAAAACTTTGTAAAAGAACTATAACCTTAGCTCTTTGGATGACAGGAAGTACTCGACCAATCAAGCGATAAGTCAAGTCGGCCCAAATAAAAATGGCGTCAACTACCTAGATGTCGAATCAGAGAAATGAGCCGGAAGGAATACAAGTTGAGTTAGAAAGGAAGTTAGAAGGAATACCAATTGAGTCGGAGGCACGGTAAGTCGACCAAGTCAAGTCAACCAAAGTTGGGTCAATTAAGGAAGCCAAACCGACTTAAAGACAAACCCGTCGAAATGGGGGTGGATTTTAGTCGACCGTAAGTGATTTTCGATGGAGTGAGATTAGGGAGTCGACCCAAGGGGAAGCCAAGTCGAAGTGGGTGGACCTATGGATAAAGCAAATAGATAAGAAGCAGACTCAACAACCAATAATGAAGGGAAACCATTTGAACATTAGAATCAATGACCAACAACTAAGAAGAAAGTCCTAAGAGAAAATTTAATCACTAGTGGTGTGTAAAAATGTTTGGAAGACTATTTTTAAGAACTCACGAGGCCAAAAAACATACAGAAGTCGAAATTTATAATAGGAAAATGGGGAAAACGTGTATATGGTTTTTGGAAAGCTAATAAACACCCCGACAATCCCATACTTCAAGATATATGTCGTTTATGATTTATGGGAAAAGGAAAACGCCTAGCCAAATCGAGAATGTGCCCAACGACTCTAAAATGAAATTAGAAACCCCCAAATGAATAACAATGGCTCCGAAAGGAGGGTCGTCGATTTTCAACCTTTGAATCAATGTACAAGTGTGATTAAATATTTTTTAGTTTGTTTACTGACCCATGAGAACCATATTAATATAAAACGAGCTCAAACCAAATGACACGAAGTTCTCGTCACTAAAACATACACAAACGACCATTAAATTACAGTGCACATCATTTACCATTCATAAACAAATACAACCACAACAATCATCACACATAAACTCATAATTTACCCTGGAAACCCAAACAGGAAAAACATCATTCTTTTGGCTTAGTCCAGGCTATTTATTATTCTGCAATGGACAAGTTACATGCTCTATGGTATATCTTTATGCTCCTCAGTGACATTTGGCAGCCTTTATACATCATTCACAACCAAATAACCCCTTTCTCAATGTGTGAATACATGATATAGAATGTTGAATCGACTGGGAGGATCCTGGAAAGTCAAGCGTCCCCAATGCTTCAACTTCTCTCCAATCCGTTCTCCTTCTTTTGTTTGTTTGTTTGTCTTTTATGCCATGTGGAAAAGGTATTATGAACGTCTCATTATTTCTTTTATACAATAATATATTGCTAGACTTTTACATACATTACATACAAAATTGGACATCAATCATGATGGCATGAGGCCCATCACGCCAATAAGTCGATATCCTTCTCTGTCCATAGCCTTAAACTTTGCATGTGTTGATAATATTAGAGCCTATGTTGATAGCCAATTTTTCTTGTCGAATCCAATTCAGATCACATTTCCCCATTAGGAGGCTTTTTATCCCCAAAAGCTACTAAGGATAGATGAGGGAGCTTGTTTTCAATATGGTTCCTCTCGTACCACTTCACTTTCCTTGTAGTATGTCCTTTGAGACCATTCTGCAACATTTCTTGTTGTCCTCTTTGAGTTGTCCGCTCGTTATGCTGCAGAAATTTGTCTTCCTTCAACTCCTCAATACCATGAGGTGCAAGGTCTTCCATGGTGCGAAGAACCTGATGTTCTTCCTCCTCATCTATCATGGAGGGTTCAAACAACTTCAAATTTTCAACGTTCGCCACTGAGCTAATCTGCATATAAGGTGGACATTTCATCTTGAAGGCGTTCTCATTCACTTGCTCAATGATCTCAAATGGTCCATATCTAATGGTATTGAGTTTCTTTATTGCTCCTTGCAGTCATTCCTTACATAGGTAGAGCCACACCTTGTCTCCAACATGGAGTTTATGATCCTCCCTGTGTTGATCATGCATAGATTTTTACAACTGTTGGCTCTTATTTAGCTACTCCTGAACCCTTATATGGATATGACATATGATCTTGTCCACAAATGTGTTTGCCTTATATTCTTCTCCTTGTCGTCCTACTTATTCCTTATGTTGTCCATAAATGATATCAAATGGTGAAGGAGGTAGAAAACCAAAACAAGTCTCGAAAGGAGACTTATTGGTGGAAGAATGAAGTACTATATTGTAAGAGTGTTTAATGTAGACTAGTTGCTCG
>ML786572.1:234572-248480 GCA_009831015.1 Picea engelmannii | reverse complement strand
AATGACAGTATCGTACTCGCGTGACACGGGGTCGAATCCTGCCGGCTGCCTTATAAACCCTAGGGAGAAACGCACAGCCCGCAAGCACGCCCTCCGAGTAAATCGGGGTGAGAATAGACCTTGAGACCTCATTTACATAGTTCCTTCCATTTACACGGCACTTGCCAATCGGTCTACACCCCTGCGGGCTAAAACATTTTAATTTACTTTCAACATGATGATTGTAAATGGTTGTTAACTTTTCATATCCAACATCATAAAATGAATAAAAAACATAATTGACCAATTATAGATAACCATAATAAAATAACACATCCACAAGATAAATGTTGAAATGACACATGCCACTTTTCATTGCCATATATCATGCCTCATAAATACTAATATTAAATGAAATCAATATTTTTAAAAAGTAACAAAATCATTTATATTACTTAAAATTTTATTTAAAAGAAAACACTTTAGCACTGTGAATTATAAAAATCTCCAAATTTTAAAATGTGACTTTGCATCTATGTCATAAGGTTATCAAAATGGAAGGTGGATCTTCACCATCATTACTTTTTTATTGGGATCTTCTAAAACATTTTAATTTACTTTCAACATGATGATTGTAAATGGTTGTTAACTTTTCATATCCAACATCATAAAATGAATAAAATACATAATTGGTCAATTATAAATAACCATAATAAAACAACACATCCACAATATAAATGTTGAAATGACACATGCCACTCTTCATTGCCATATAACATACCTCATAAATACTAATATTAAATTAAATTAATAATTTTTAAATTAATAAAATCATTTATATTACTGAAAAATATTATTTAAAAGAAAACACCTTGGGAAAGGGCATGGCACTATGAATTATAAAAATATCTAGATATTAAAATGTGTCTTTGCATCTATATCATAAGGTTATCAAAATGGAAGGTGGATCTTCACCATTATTTATTTTTTATTAGGATCTTATGATTCGTAAACATAAGGCTTATAGCCTATCCATATCACCAACACAAAAAACTTTGTAAAACAACTATAAACTTAGCTCTTTGGATGACAGGAAGTACTCGACCAATCAAGCCATAAGTCAAGTCGGCCCAAATAAAAATGGCGTCAACTACCTAGGTGTCGAATTAGGGAAATGAGCCGGAAGGAATACAAGTTGAGTCAGAAAGGAAGTTAGAAGGAATACCAATTGAGTTGGAGGCACGGTAAGTTGACCAAGTCAAGTCAACCAAAGTTGGGTCGACCAAGGAAGCCAAACCGACTTAAAGACAAACCCATCGAAATGGGGTGGATTTTAGTCGACCATAAGTGATTTTCGATGGAGTGAGATCAGGGAGTCGACCCAAGGGGAAGCCAAGTCGAAGTGGGTAGACCTATGGCTAAAGTAAATACATAAGAAGCAGATTCAACAACCAATAATGAAGGGAAACCATTTGAACATTAGAATCAATGACCAACAACTAAGAAGAAAGTCCTAAGAGAAAATTTAATCACTAGTGGTGTGTAAAAATGCTTGGAAGACTATTTTTAAGAACTCATGATGCCAAAAAACATATAGAAGTCAAAATTTATAATAGGAAAATGGGGAAAACGTGTATATTGTTTTTGGAAAGCTAATAAACACCCCGAAAATCCCATACTTCAATATATATGTCGTCTATGATTTATGGGAAAAGGAAAACGCCTAGCCAAATCGAGAATGTGCCCAACGACTCTAAAATGAAATTAGAAACCCCCAAATGAATAACAATGGCTCTGAAAGGAGGGTCGTCGATTTTCAACCTTTGAATCAATGTCCAAGTGTGATTAAATAGTTTTTAGTTTGTTTACTGACCCATGAGAACCATATTAATATAAAACGAGCTCAAACCAAACGACATGAAGTTCTCGTCGTTAAAACATACACATACGGCCATTAAATTACAGTGCACATCATTTACCATTCATAAACAAATACAACAACAACAATCATCACACATAAACTCATAATTTACCCTAGAAACCCAAACAGGAAAAACAACGTTCATTTGGCTTCGTCTAGGCTATTTATTATTCTGCAATGGACAAGTTACAGGCTCTATGGTATATCTTTATGCTCCTCAGTGACATTTGGGCAACCTCTATACATCATTCACAACCAAATAACCCCTTTCTCAATGTGTGAATACATGATATAGAATGTTGAGTCGACTGGGAGGATAACTGGAAAGTCAAGCGTCCCCAATGCTTCAAATTCTCTCCAATCCATTCTCCTTCTTTTGTTTGTTTGTTTGTCTTTTATCCCATGTGGAAAAGGTATTATGAACATCTCATTATTTCTTTTATACAATAATATATTGCTCGACTTTTACATACATTACATACAAAATTAGACATCAGTCATGATGGCATGAGGCCCATCATGCCAATAAGTCGATATCCTTCTCTGTCCATAGCCTTAAAATTTGCATGTGTTGATCATCTTAGAGCCTATGTTGATAGCCAATTTTTCTTGTCAGATCCAATTCAGATCACATTTCCCCATTAGGAGGCTTTTTATCCCCAAAAGCTATAAAGGATAGATGAGGGAGCTTGTTTTCAATATGGTTCCTCTCATACCACTTCACTTTCCTTGTAGTATGTCCTTTGAGACCATTCTGCCACATTTCTCGTTGTCCTCTTTGAGTTGTTCGCTCGTTATGCAGCATAAATTTGTCTTCCTTCAACTCCTCAATACCATGAGATGCAAGGTCTTCCATGGTGCGAAGAACCTGATGTTCTTCCTCCTCATCTATCATGGAGGGTTCAAACAACTTCAAATTTTCAACGTTCACCACTGAGCTAATCTGCATATAAGGTGGACGTTTCATCTTGAAGGCATTCTCATTCACTTTCTCAATGATCTCAAATGGTCCATATCTAAGGGTCTTGAGTTTCTTTGTTGCTCCTTGCAGTCATTCCGTATAGAGGTAGAGCCACACCTTGTCTCCAACATGGAATTTATGATCCTCCCTATGTTGATCATGCATAGATTTTTACAACTGTTGGCTCTTATTTAGTTGCTCCTGAACCCTTAGATGGATATGACATATGATCTTGTCCACAAATGTGCTTGCCTTATATTCTTCTCCTTGTAGTCCTACTTATTCCTTATGTTGTCCATAAATGATATCAAATGGTGAAGGAGGTAGAAAACCAAAACAAGTCTCGAAAGGAGACTTATTGGTGGAAGAATGAAGTACTATATTGTAAGAGTGTTTAATGTAGACTAGTTGCTCGTCCCAAGTCTTTGAATGTTTGTTGTTGTAACCTTTCAACAATTGCACTAGTGTCATGTTTACTACCTCGATTTTTACATCAGTCCGAGGATGGAAGGAAGTGGAGTACTTCAACTTGGTATCCATTCTTTCCCAAAGTTTTATCCAAAATATTCCCAAGAACCTACTGTCTTGATCAAATATGATGGAGGTTGGAAATCCAAAGTGTACCTAGACATGGCTGAAAATTAGTTCAGTTGCTTCTCGTCCAAATATTTTCTTCTTACGGGGAAGGAACACACACATTTTGGTGACATGGTCCACCACAATGAACAAGTATTCATGGAATCTACGAGTCATAGGTAAACCTCCAAAAATATCCATGGAGATTCTCTCCCAAGGTCTTCTTGGCACTAGAAGTGGCATGAACAAGCCAAGTTTTCAGTTGCTTGGCTTGCTAGTGCTGCAAAGAACACAAACTCTAACAAAATTTTCCACCTATTCTTGCTTCTTTAGCTAATACACATACCACTACATATTCTCCATTGTCTTTGTTACGCCAAAATTCCCAGAAACCCTAGAAGTGTGTGCTTCTCTCATCAACTAAACTCTTCTATCCCATGGTATGCACAATTGTCTAGTTTGTATAAAAGCCCATCTTGGAGGTGGTATTCATTTCCTTATATGATAGCGACCACCCTCTCCTTTAGTTGCTTGTAGGCTCCTTTGAAATATTCATCTCCCTCATAATATTCACTCAGAAGTTCATGAGTGAAAGGCTCAAGTTTCATTATCACTCCAATTTCTACAATCTTATTCAGTGGTGGTCGAGAGAGCATGTCTACTAGTCTATTTGTGACCCCTTTCTTGTACGTAATAAATAAATGAAATTGTTGCAATAAACCTAGCCACTTGTAATGTCTCACCTACTACATATTTCTCCGACTCTATAGATATTGAAGGGGTTGATGATCCGAGTGTATGATAGTCTCTTTTCCCAAGAGGTAATCCTTCCACTTTTTCACTGCTTGTACAATCACAAGGAGATCTTTATCATACGAGGGATAGTCAATCATTGCTCCATGAAACAACTCTGAATGGTAACACACAAGCCTCCCTCCTTGAATGGGTACTGCTCCTAATGAAAATCCACTAGCATTAGTCTCTATCTCAAAAGGTATATGCAAATTCAGCATGGCTAAGACTAGAGCATCACTGATTTTCTTCTTCAAGTATTCAAATGCTCTTTGTTGTGTCTTACCCCAACGAAATATCTTTCCTTTGGAGGTTACGACATGTAATGGTGTTGCTATTGTGGATAATTTTACAATGAAATTTATCAAATACCGAGTTTCTCCCATGAAACTCCTGACCTCTGTCACATTGGTGGGAATAAGACATTGGGTGATGGCTGCAATCTTCTCTAGATCTACTGTCATATCACCTCATCCAATCATGTGTCCAAGATATAACAAGGAATTTTTTCCAAACTAACATTTCTGCAAGTTGGAAATCAATTGAGTCTTTCTCAAGGTCTCTAATACATGTGTCACATGTGAGAGGTCCTATTTCCAAGTGTTGCTAAATATTAGTATGTCATCCAGATATACTATTACAAAAGAGTCAAGGAAGGGACGTAGCACATCATTCATTAGTCTCATAAATGTTACATGTGCATTACATAATCCAAAAGGCATTATTTACCACTCATACAAACCTTGTCTTGTTTTGAACGTTGTCTTCCACATGCCTTCTTCTTTGATTCTCACTTGGTGGTAACCTAATTTGAGACCTAGCTTAGTGAAGAATTTGGTTTGTTGCATTTGATCCAACAAGTCATCAATCCTTGTAAAAGGATATATATTCTTTATGGTGATATTATTTAGATCAAGGTAGTCAATGCACATTCTCCAATTTCCATCTTTCTTTGGCACCATTATGATGGGTGAACCACATCATGGTGATGTACTGGGTCTGATGAATCCTTGCTCCAACAACTGTTGCAACTATTTATTTACTTCATCTGCTTCAATGGCAAACTACCTATACAACCCAATGTTAGGCATTGGTGACTTTAGCAACAACTGAATCTTGTGTTCAACCTCTCTCTTGGGTGGCAGTCCCTGAGGCTCTTGAAACACTTCCTTCTAGGCTCCAATCAATTGTTGTAGTTATTGACGCTTCTCACCACTACATCCTTCCAAGGATTCCTTCATCTCCAACTTGTTTCCTTCTTCTTATTTCTTTCCTTCTCTCAGGAATAGCAAGAAAAAATTCTTTTTACTTCACATGATCCTTCTTGCATGATGAACACTAATCAAAGAGAGCTTATCTTTATCTTGGTGTGCATTTATGGCATAATATTTTATAGTTAGTTCATGCATGTTGAAGTATGCTTCCATATAATATAGCCATTGGTTTAGCTTGATAACATCAAGTTCCTCAGAATAAGGCTTGTTGTCCACCTTGGCCTCTACACAAAAAGGTACTTGTTTCTTGTTGTAGTTGCACTCTCCCATCTCTGGATCATTCTTACACTTTGTCTTTGGTTTATTTTCTTCCTTATTGGAGTCTTCATGACAAGTCTCTGTCGAGGGTGTTTCATTTCTCTTTGCTGCAATAGAAGTGACACCATTGATGTCAACGTGGCCAAACTCTACTCAAATCAATCCAACCTGACCCCGGGGTATTCTTCCTCTCCAACTTCATAATGTTCCCATGAAATTATTGATGCTCTACTTCACTCTAGACGTGGCAACAACTCTTGTCCACTTCTTTTGTAATCACTGTGGGTACTTACCATACAAGTCTCATTGAATGCATTCAAACTTCTGTTATGATATAGTATGATCCATAAACAGAAGGATTATAGCCTATTTGTCTCACGAACACTGAAATATATGTAAAATGACTTTAATATTATCTCTTTGGATGATGGGAAATACTCGACCAATCAAGCCACAAGTCAAGTTGGCCCAAGTACAAATGACGTCAACTACCCGGAAGTCAAGTCGAGAAAATGAGCTGGAAGGAATACAATTCGAGTTATAAAGGAAGTCGGATGGAGTACCAATCGATTCAAAGGCATGGTAAGTTGACCAAGTTGAGTTGAATAAATTCAAGTTGACCAAGGAAGCCAAATTGAATTAAAGAGAACCCAGTCGAAATGGGGTGGATTTTAGTCGACCATAAGTGATTGTCAATCGAGTGAGGTCAGGGAGTTGACCCAAGGGGAATCCAAGTCGAAGTGGGTAGACCCATGGCTAAAGAAAATAAATAAGAATCATATTCAAAAAACAATAATGGAGGGAAACCCTCTACACGTTGGAATCAGTGACCAACAACTGAGAAGAAAGTCCTAGGAGTGAATTTGATCACTAGTGGTGTGTAAAAACATTTGGAAGACTATTTTTAATAACCCACGATGCAAAAAAATGTATAGAAGTTGAAACTGATAGCAGGGGAATGGGAAAAATGTGTATATGGTCTGTGGACAACTAATAAACAACTCAACAATCCTAGCCTTTGATATGTGTGTCGTCTATGATTTATGGACAAAGGAAAACACCTAGCCAAGTCGAGAATGTTCCCAATGAATCTAAATTGAAATTAGAAACCCCCAAATGAATAACAATGGATTTGAAAGGAGGGTTTTTGATTTCCAACCTATGAATCAACGTATGGGTGTGATTAAAGAGCTATTAGTCTATTTATTGACCCGTGAGAACCATAATAACATAAAATGAGCTCAACCCAAACAAAACTAAGTTATCATCGTTAAAACATACATAAACAACCATTAAATTAAAGTGCACATCATTTACCATTCGTAAACAAAGACAACCACAACCATCATCAACACATAAACTCATAATTTACCATGGAAACCCAAACAAGAAAACTAGCATTCTTTTGGCTTCATCTAGGCTCTTTATTATTCAATAATGGGCAAGTTACAGGCTCTCTGATATAACTCTATGCTCCTCAGTGACATCTAGGCAACCTCTCTACATCATTCACAACCAATGAACCCCTTTCTCATTGTGGGGATACATGATATAAAATGTTGAGTCGACTAGGGGGATATCTAGAAGGTCAGGCATATCCAACACTTCCGCTTCTCTCCAATCCATTCCCCTTATTTTGTTTGTTTGTATGTATTTTCTCCCACGTGGAAAAGGTCTTATGAACTTCTCATTATTTATTTTATACGATAATATATTTTCCAACTTTTACATACATTACATACAAAATTGGACATCAATCATGATGGCATGTGGCCCTTCATGCCAACAAGTCGATCTCCTTCTCCATCCATAGCCTTAAACTTTACATGTGTTGATCATCTTAGAGTCTATGCTGATATTCAATTGTTCTTTTCGGATCCAATTTGGATCATCTGCCAAAACATTTTAATTTATTTTCAACCCGATGGTTGTAAATGATTGTTAACTTTTCATATCCAACATCATAAAATGAATAAAAAGCATAATTGACTAATTATAGATAACCATAATAAAAATAACACATCCACAATATAAATGTTCAAATGACACATGTCACTCTTCATTGCCATATATCATGCCTCATAAATACTAATGTCAAATTAAATTAATATTTTTTAAAAGTAATAAAATCATTTATATTACTAAAAATATTATTTAAAATAAAACACCTTTACAAAGGGCATGGCACTATGAATTATAAAAATCTCAAGGTTATCAAAATGGAAGGTGAATCTTCATCATTATTATTTTTTTATCAGGATGTTCCAAAACATTTTAATTTATTTTCAATATGATGGTTGTAATGGTTCTTAACTTTTCATATCCAACATCATAAAATTAATAAAAAACATAATTTTCCAATTATAGATAACCATAATAAAATAACACATCCACAGTATATATGTTGAAATGACACATATCACTCTTTATTGCCATATATCATGCATCATAAATACTAATATTAAATTAAATTAATATTTTAAAAAGTAATAAGATTATTTATATTAGTGAAAATATTATTTTAAAGAGAACACCTTGGCAAAGGGCACGACACTATGAATTATAAAAATATTCAAATATTAAAATGTGACTTTTCATCTATATGATAAGGCTGCCAAAATGGAAGATGGATCTTCACTATTATTGTTTTTTTATTAAGATCTTCCAAAATATTTTAATTTATTTTCGACATGATGGTTGTAAATGGTTATTAACTTTTTATATCCAACATCATAAAATGAATAAAAAACATAATTGGACAATTATAGATAACTATAATAAAATGACACATCCAAAATATAAATGTTGAAATGACACATGTCACTCTTCATTGCCATATATGGCGCCTCATAAATACTAAGATTAAATTAAATTAATATTTTTAAAAAGTAATAAAATCATTTATATTACTGAAAATATTATTTAAAAGAAAACACATTGGCAAAGGAGGCGTTGTCTAAACGTTCTGAGTTTTAGGGTGAATTCACTCATTCTATTGTCTAAGTTGCATTTTTGAATGCATCAATGGATTCAATTTCATGAAAAAACCCTAGGGTGCTAGGATTTATAGAATCAACAGATTCAACCACTTAAATTTATAGTTCACACTATGAATTATAAAAATATCCAAATATTAAAATGTGACTTTGCATCTATATCATAAAGTTATCAAAATGGAAGGTGGATCTTTACCATTATTATTTTTTATTAGGATCTTCCAAAACATTTTAATTTATTTTCAATATGATGGTTGTAAATGGTTATTAACTTTTAATATCCAACATTATAAAATGAATAAAAAACATAATTGGCCAATTATAGATAACCATAATAAAATGACACATCCACAGTATAAATGTTGAAATGACATATGTCACTCTTCATTGCCATATATCATGCCTCATACATATTAATATTAAGTTAAATTAATATTTTAAATAAGTAATAAAATCATTTATATTACACTTGGATGGGGTGAAGACAAGTGGTGCCACAAAATCACACATGTCGTGCTTGGCCTCCACTTCAACATTCATTTATGGATTGACAAGGGGCAACCAAAGGCGGTCATTTCAAGAGGCTGCGAGTGACGAAATTATGCAGGAGAGTAGGTATGTCACCCCACATGCCAGTTGAAGAATTCATCTTGAGTTTGATCTCCATGAAGCAATGTTATAGTGGGACAATGCAAAACACAATGGTTGTATGTTCTGTAATTATGATAGGGATTACAAAGATGGAGATGATACATTATACCTTTAGCTAGTGGGAGGTTGATGTTCTGAGAATGATGGCTACTAAAAGAGTTCCAGTGTTATTTTCATTCATTGCTAGTAGATATTCTTCAATGGGTATGATATGGATACAGGGTTGAGAATGAAATTTCCCTAAAAATGACTTTGTCCTCTCGAGGAAGAGTTCGTTCAGGAAAATCTGTGCAAACGGTAACAGTGTGAAGCTAAGTCAAACTGGTGGATTATGGAGCTCGGAGGAGGAATGGATGGAAAAGGTACTTAATGGTTTTAGTTTCATTATTTCCCTAGAAGAGGTTAGGCTTAGGGAAGATAAGTAGGGGTGGTGCAAACAAGTAGTTGCATTGGTTTCAGTGATGACCTAATGCAAAACAATAATTGCAATGATTTTAAAAATATTAAAAATAAAAAATGATATTAATGTTTTAATAATAAGAACTTTATAGATTAAAGAATTTTTCATATATTATTAATTTAAAGTAGTCACTTAGTTGAAACCAAATCTAATTCAAAATAAAGTGATAGGAATTCTAATAATTTAATGTTACAAGTAGATTATAGTAATTCATGTGCATGTTAGTTAAATTGTTGTATGATATTTTTAAATTTGTGAATAAGGATGAAAGTGTATATACTTATATACTTTATTATTTCAAATTTAACTTTAAATCGTAACCTCTTTTATTCATGTAGTTTCATTGGTTTCAATGATAACTTAATGAAAAATAAGGTGATATAAATTATAATAATTTAAGGTTACAAGTAGATTATAGTAATTCATGTGAATGTTAGTGAAATTGTTGTATGCGATTTTTTAATTTGTGAATAAGGATGAAAGTGTATATATTTATATACTTTACTCTTTCAGATTTAAATTTAAATCATAACCTCTTTTAGTAATGTATTTGTATTGGTTTCATTAATGATCTAATGAAAAATAACGTGATAGAAATTATAATAATTTAAAGTTATCAAAATAGAAGGTGGATCTTCATCATTATTTTTTGTTTATTAGGACAATGCCATTCCTTTTTTATATGTTCTTATCTCTCATCTTCCTAATGGCTTCCTTTCTCTCTAAGTTTATAGGAAGAAGACTCATACCGATAAATACCTTCATGTCAATTCCCACCATCATCCAACTCAAAACTATTTTGTCCTAAAAACCCTGATTACTTGAACCATTCACATATCCACCCCTCAATTCCTTGCAGAGGAAAAATCCCACCTAACCAATGCCTTGTTTTATAAGGGCTACTCTCTCTCTCTCTCTCTCTCTCTCAAATCAACCATGCCTTCCGCTCGATTAGAAATCCTAAATAAAAAATCTCCTGATCCTCCTCCCCACCTTGTTCTCTCATTTCTTTGCCCTATATCTAGGGCACCATCGATCATATCTCAAAAATTTTGGCTAAGAAAAATACAAAAAACTTGTTCAAACCCTATAAAACTCTCAAATAGCTATTCAGAACTACCAAAGATAAATTTGACTCAATTCTTGGCCCAAGATTTTACCAAATTCTTTGCTCCTATGGAAAATATTACATAGGTCAAACTAGTAGATCCTTTAAAGCCCATATTAAAGAGCATATATATGATACTACCCACAACCGAATATCCAAATTAGATATCTTCAAACACTCCTTTAAATTTAAACACCTAATTTTCTTTTACCAAACAAGAATTTTATCCTTAGCCCCTCATTACTCCTCTCGCTTAATTCAGGAAGCTCTCAAAATTGAAAAACATCCTAATAATTTTGATCGCGAAGATTGCTGCAAACTTAGGCAATGTTGGAAGCTCATCATTCATCACCTTGATCACTAGGATTCTTCTATTTAGTTTTTCAGTTTCCTGATTATCTCGGTCCTTTCCCTCCTCTTCTTCTTTATGTATTGATTATTTTCCTCCATCTAAAAGTCCCTTCCTTTCATCAATCTTCTCTTTTCTTCTCTTCGAAGTTCACCTTCATATTAGTGATTCCCTTTTGTAGAGTAAGTTTATTTTATTACCTTATTATTAATATTAATTATCTCGTATGATCAATATTATTTTTCTCACTTTATTAAAGCTAAGGTTGTCTCATTTTTATCTCTGAATCTCAAACTAACTTATTACTTTCCTTTTATTACCTAATCTTAATGACTATTTTAATATAATCTTAAACTGACTTATTACTTTATTATTTTCCTTTTGTTACCTAATCTCAATGGTTAATTGAATATTTTATTCATTTCCCCCCTTAATCCTCTTTCCTCTCTTCAACGGTCAGTTACCAATATTCCTCATTTAAATACAAACCACAACACTGTTGTTTCAACATATTAGCGTCATTTGTCCCTGATGATGGGTGGAGTTTCCAATCGAAACATTAGACGTTTCAAAACCTCATACACAAATTTATCTAGAAAATTTGTCTAGCATTATAAATAACTGTGGAAACCTATAGACTCATATTTTAATTTATTTTCAACATGATGGTTGTAAATGGCTATTAATTTTTTGTATCCAACATCATAAAATGGACAAAAAAAACATAAATGACCAATTATAGATAACCATAATAAAATAACACCTCCACAATATAAATGTTGAAATGACACATGTCGCTCTTAATTTCCATACAACATGCCTCATAAATACTAATATTAAATTAAATTAATATTTTTAATAAGTAATAAAATCATTTTACTGAAAAATATTATTTAAAAGCAAACACCTTGGAAAAGGGCATGGCACTATGAATTATAGTATAGAGTATAGAGACGAAGATGATACATCATACCTTGAGCTAGTGGGTGGTTGATGTTCTGAGAATGATGGGTGATGAAAGAGTTCAAGTGTTATTTTCATTCATAACTAGTTGATATTCTTCAATGAGTATGATATGGATAGGGTTGAGAATTGAATTTCCATAGTAACGACTATGTCCTCTCAGGGAGGAGCTCATTCAATAAAATATGTGCAAATGATAGCAGTGTGAAGTTGAGTTGGGCTCGTGGATTGTGGAGCTCGAAGGTGGACTCGCCGATAGAGGTACATAGTGATTTCAATGTCATCGTTTCCCTATAAGATGGGATTGGGGAATAGAAGTGGGGGTGGTTCCTTCAAAGGTGGTGTTGATTTCTCCTCAACACATAGGTGGTGAGAGGAACTGGTTTTCTAAATTGGTCGAATAAGAGGATCAAATATTAACAATGTTGGGATGTACGTATGGTACGAGGAGTTAGAAAGGGTGGGAGATTCAAGAAAAATAAAGGGAAAGGGGGAGAAAATAATGATTCCTCCTCATGAGCTCAAGGGTTAATAAACAATTCAAAGCAAGAGGAAAACAAAAAAAAAGAATAAATATGAAGAGAAGTGCTCTATCGGGGCAAAGGAGGTGGTGGAGGAAGTTGAGGTAGTAGTTATATAAAAATGGGAATTGACCTCAAATGCTTATATTATGGAGAAGGTTAGGGAGTGGGTGGATGACACTGTATAGTTTTGGATCTGGGATACAAAGTAATTTAGGATTTTCAATACTTATTGGCTGGTGTCCCATGGATTTTGAGGAAAGATGACATTTCTATAGAGAAGGATGTTATATTGAGTGTGAAGGCACTTTTTTTATATAGTTCAATTCTACAATGTTGCTTCATCGTAGATGAACATTTGTCATTGTTGAAATTGTGTGATCATATTAACCTTCTAAAGGTATGTATGTTGATCACATGATTATTTTTCTACAATGTAGGTTATAATATGTTATGAATTCACAGTTTTATCCCAATCAATTTTGTATGTGTTTATTTTTTAGTTCTGTTATCCTTTTCTCATGCATGGTTGTGTGAAAAACGAATCCCCCTAGGACCCGAAATGCACCATGTATAATTTATATACATTCATACAATTGATTACATCAAAGGAGATTCACTTGTATAGAATTCCATGGTGGCGTCTAGATGAGATTTTTTGTATGTTTGAGAAGGAACTACCAACAAGTTTCATGGACATGCAATTTCATATTATAATTCTCTTAAATGATGAGGTTTAATTAGCTAGGGTGGTCTCATTTCATTGGATGCTATTCTTATAGACGTACATGAAAAAATTGAAGGGGCTTGTTCAACAAAGGGAAAAACCCAAGGGTATATGGCAGAGGGGTACATAGTATATGAGTGATTTTTCTATGTTAGTGAATACATCAAGAAAAATGATGAAACATTAGGTGCAACGGTTTGGGATGACCAATGGGATGAGGACAAATGAGAATGGTGTTGAAATAATGTAACTGCGAAGAGCATTCTTATTATTTTGTTATTGGATTAAATCCCCATTGTGGATTAATCATGTCATTATTATTATTTTTATTATTAGGTTAATCCCCATTGAGGATTAACCAAGTCGGTAATT
>ML786572.1:192833-228315 GCA_009831015.1 Picea engelmannii | reverse complement strand
TTTTCATACCCTCGACCCTTATTTATACTAAATATGTCTATCAAGAGAAGCATCTAGAGGAAGATCCTTCTAGAAGCGAAAGCTTCTATTAGGTCTTCTTACATCTGCCTTATTCTATTTTATTGAAAGGCCTTATTAATATTTACCTTTATTACATCTGAATATATTGCTCTACCTATGTGTGGGTTAGGACCCTAACATGTCCGCCCCCTTAAAAACAACCTTGTCCTCAAGGATTGAGATGTGGAAACTACTGCAGAATGGTAGTTGGTTCCCAAGTGGCATCTGCTGGAGTTGTATCTTTCCACTGGACTAGGACTTCCTTGATGGTTCTCTGATGCAGGTGACACTCACGCTGGTCCAAAACTACTTCTGGTTGTAGCCAAATGGATCCTTCTTCAACTAACTCGGGAAGGTTGGTTTGAATTTGGCACCTAGTTCCAATCACCTTCTTTAAGCATGAAACATGAAAAACATGATGTAGCTTCGAATGACTGGGCAGAGCTAACTGATAGGTGACTTGTCCCACACGCTTGAGAACTGTATAAGGACCATAAAATTTGGGCGCTAGCTTCTGACAATGCTCGACCTTGAGGGAAGTTTGCTTGTATGGTTGTAGTCGCAGAAACACCTGATCTCCTTTTTCAAATTGACGTTCAGAGAAACCTTGATCTGCTTGTTGCTTCATGCGATTATGTGCCATGGCCAAGTTCTCTTTGAGGGTACAAAGAATATCCTCTCAAACTGTAAGTGTTTGGTCAACCGCCTAGACCTTTGAGGTACTCGGTAAGTATGAGAGAAATGAAGGTGGCTTCTGTCCATATACCGCTTCAAAAGGAGTCATGCGTGTAGTTGTATGGTAGGAAGTGTTGTACCACCATTCATCTAGGGGTAACCATTGAGCGCACTGATTTTTATTTTCAGAGGCAAGACATCTCATATATGTTTCCAAACATTTGTTGACAACTTCCATTTGACCACCAGTCTAGGGATGATAAGCTGTGCTGAGATGCAATTGGGTGCCCTGTAGCTTGAACATTTCTTGCCAAAAATTGCTTGTGAAAGTTGGGTCATGATAAAAAACAATAGAGTGTGGCATGCCATGAAGCTTGAAGACCTGGTCCATGAAAATTTGAGCCACCGTGGCTGCAGTAAATGGGTTTTGAAGAGCGCATAAATGAGCATACTTGGAAAAGTGATCCACAACCACCATTATGACTAATTTATTTCCCGATTTGGGTAAGCCGGTAATAAAGTCCATAGAGATATCCTTCCAAATAGCAGGTGGAATCGGAAGAGGTTGTAGTCCATAGAGATATCCTTCCAATTTAAAAACCCCCTTTATCAATGAACCTGATAAGATTGCAACTACCAAAGAGAATTTTGAGAATCTCGTTGTGACACTGAAGGGAGTGTAGCAGTAGAATTGAGTGGCTCGAGATGAGCCACAGGTGAGTGTTGGGGACCTGTTGGGACAGGAATTTCGGAACAAGCTTTGGGAATAGTGCAGGAGCACGCACAGAAGAAGGAAGGCAGTTCGTGCATTTTTAGGATCAATGCACGTGAAAGAAGAAAGTTAGTTAAGAAGTCGTTAGGCATTTTGGTCCTTTGAAATGGGCTAATCCCTAATGTAAATGCATAAATATGTAAGGGTTTTTGGGTAGAAAGTAGTAAATAAAGTAGTGAGCGAGTGAGAAGAGCTAAGTGTGCACTGTATGTGCGAATGTTAAGGAAATTTTGGGGTATAACTGAGATATCATGTATGAGTGTAGTGTACATACTTTGTAAGGGATGATTTTAAATAATAATATAAGAAGTTGGTCGTTGTGGACATATCTCATCTTTGGTGAATCACCTTAAATATGGTGTCTCTGTGTTGTTATGGTGTGATGTGTTTGTTTACTATTATGTTGTTATGGTGTGATGTGTTTGTTTACTATTATGTTTATTGGGTTAATATGAATATGTTACTTGTTGTGATATTTGTGCGCACATGATATAAAGCTGCTAAAATATTTCCTAAAATATAAAGGTGCTAAATTTTTTCTATTTTTTCCTTTGGTAGTTGCTAAAAATCGTCTTAAAATGGACATAAACTACTATATTTCCATAATTAAAACAAAGTTTGTATTCAAAATCTAAAAATTTTAATCTAAAAATTTTGTAAACTTGAATTTTCATTTTATCATATTATTTAAACAAATTTTATATTCTAAACAAACATTTTTTAGTCTAAAAATTTTGTGAAGATGAATTTTCATTTTATCATATAATTTAGTAATTTTTTTTTTGCTTAAATTAAAATAAATAAATATATTTAAATAAAAATATTGTAGATATAGTGTAGATAGTGTAGATACAACCTGAGTGGCCTAATGGTTAGGAACATGTGTTTCCTCTTAAAAGATCTCATACACCAATTTGATGTGGCTTGGTCGTGACCTTAAAAATATATTATTATTATTATATTACTAAAGCAATAAACTTACCCATATTACTAAAATAATAAACTTACCCAAAATCTCAAATGTAAAAAATATTTTTTTAAATTAAAATAAATAAATATATTTAAATAAAAATATTGTAAACATAGTCACGAGTCTCTATTACTAAAGCAATAAACTTACCCAAACTTACCCAAGATCCCAAATATTATAAATAGCTTATACAAGTCTCTATTACTAGAACAATAAACTTACCCAAGATCCCAAATATTATAAATAGCTTATGCAATAGAGTAGCCAGGTATTTCAAACATAGACTTAAACAAGCTTACTCATATGGAGACCACCAACAAAGATTCTGGGGGTAGTTAGGTATTTCAAAGATGGCTAAACAATCTTAGTCATATTGAGATCTCCAACCAAGATTTTGGATACCACCAACAAAACCAAGATTCTGGATACCACTAACAAAGATTCTGGGGTAGTTAGGTATTTCAAAGATGGCTAAACAATCTTAGTCATATTGAAATCTCCAACCAAGATTCTGGATATAGGTTAAGCAATCTTACACATATGGAGACCTTCAACAAAAACTCTAGGACTCTGGGATAGTTAGGTATTTCAAAGACAAGTTAAACAATCTTACTGATATGCAGATTTCCAAAGCCAAAGTGCTATGATTTCATAAACCACCACCCTCTACCAAGACTCAGTATCCACGCTAAGAAAGATACATAATAAAATCATAAAAAATAAAACAGGCACCACACCAAGACTCAGTATCCACGCTAAGAAAGATACATAATAAAATCATAAAAAATAAAACAGGCACCACATGGACTGGAGTAAAGTAGCCGGGTCGACTGATACCTATTCTATTGAGCTTTTCACTTTGAGTGAATCTACCACATTTGAATGCATATGCCAGACTTGCAGTTTTTGCTACGTTGTCTGATTTCTGTCGACCTATGCTGATTCCATTTTGTAGACTTTACATCTTAGATGACTTGCTCACATGTACCTCAGACAAAGCAGATCCAGTGTTTTAATAACTTTGGAAAAATGATATAAAATTAAATATTAATATTCATGTTAGTATGACTCATTATGACTTTGAGTTACAGTGTCAGTGTTTATTTATTATTAGTGTTTATTTATTATTAATGAAGGTTAAATTTTCATTCTTGCCAAATGTTTTTGAATAATTTATATTTTTAATCAATCAAAAACAATTTTAAATCTTACTCCAAAACTAAAAAATGATTTTACTCTTAATAAAAACAGTAAATCAAATATTAAACTTTTCATGACATTTAACTTTAACCTACCTGAAAAAACATTTAACTTTAATCCCATATTTGAAACCCTATTCTATTTCAAAACTACAATTTTAAACCTACAAGCTCTCTATTTTGTACTTTTGACTCGTTTAAAAGACATATTCTTTCTACATACCAATAAGAAAACTTTGGTAACGCATACTTGATGCAAAAGTAAAGTGTTTAAATAGTTCCCACTGCTTTTGCTTTGGAATATCAGAATCTCTCTCTTCGTTATGATATAATAAACGCCATGACTTATTTAAAAACAAAAAATAAAACTAAGCAATGAATCCCCTGAGCTATCTTATCTTCCATCCATGTCCACTTGCTGATCCAATCCAATACCTAATCTACCATTTTCTTAGATCTGTTTTGAGTAGTTATCTGTTGAAGCTGAATTGGCTGAACTGCAAAAAGAGTTCAACTGATCGAGAAAATGAATGTGATAATCCGACTGTTAGGTACAGCCGCTGTAGCTACAGCTGCTTACTTTGCATATGATAAGGTAACGAGGGAACGCAATTTAGAATACCAGTATAAGCAAATGGGGGATGCAGCCGTGAGGCTTTCTTCGAAACATCTTGTCACTGTTCTTGTTCTCGGATTTCAGAGGCAGGGGCGGAGTTCCTTCATCAATACTATATTCAGAGTTCTTTACAAGGAGGAAGGCCCTTTGATAATGCGGGCAGAGACAGGGCATACCAAAATTACCACAACTTCACAGAGAGTTCTGAAAGTGAAGAATAAGCTTCTGAAATACCCAAAATATTTGATGAGCATTATCGACACTCCATGTTCCTCGACCTTGGAGGATCTCGATGAGAACGCAGTCAGAAACGTTTTAAGAGGTGGAGGAATTGGAAATAATGTATTAAAGACCGATCCTTCCCAGAAAAGGAACGTTCAAAGAGTGCCGGAGTGTGTGATATTGGTAATTAAAGCTGAGGAATGCTACATGGGAGGACCTGCTTTGGATCCATTGTCAAAGTTAGTGAGGATTATACGTGAGGAAGGTATTCTAGGTTTTCGATCTCCTCCTCTATTAATAATAAAATAGGGTAAACTAGCATTATATATTTTTTCAAAATTACAATTTTGAATTTGTTTAGATTATTAATAAGAGAGTTGATAGGTTGCAGGGCTTCAATTTGTGGTGGTATTGACTCACAAGAAAGAAGCGCAGATGAAGTCCATAGACCTGCGGGATCTGACCACAAACGTTGCTCTTAAAGCCGGGACAGATCTTGTTCATTGTATAGAGAACTATGTTGCAGATCATCTCGTTCCGAGGAAATCTTCGAATCTGAGAAACAATTTCGAAACTCACAAGCAGACACTGACCGTTGTGAGGCAGTGCCTTGAGTATGCGAGGCAACACCGTCTGATCAAGTTAAATGGCCTTCCAGCTTTCTATGATTCTTCAGCTTCTGATTAACTCAACACAACTATATGCAATATATGATTGTAATTCACAATACCAGTCCATATTAATTACAATTTTACATTTGAAAACAAACTTTATTTTTTCAACACTGTGGGTGTTGTTATTGAGGGTCCTTATCTGATATATTTATTGGCTTATAGTCTTTGCATCTAGAGCAGCTACGTACTTTACAGATCAGTATGAAGAGATGTTGTAAACTTTATATGAAAAAATATTAAATAAAATATAAATAATGAAAAAAAATCATTTAAATATTCTTCTCAAAATTTTATTTATTAATAATAATAATAATTTGTAATAAATGAAAATTTTATTTAATAATAAAATGATAATCATTTATAATGTTTCATAATATCATTTGTAATATTTTTATAACTATTTTTATTATATAATTTTATTTTATTTTATAAATAAAATAAATAATTCCAATTATTTTTATTTCTCATATTAAATGTCACATAAATAGCCACCTGGTAAGCCCAACTTACTTGTAAAAATTGAAATTGACTGCACCAAGAACGTGTGATTTTTTTTTTTTTTTTGTGAAATATTAAACCTCATATGGTTAGCCAACACCAAAGATTATCCAACCCAATAAATACATTAAATTTAATCCAATGTAATAAATATATTAAACATAATGCAACCCAATAAATATATTAAATACATATTTAAACAACTCAATAAATATATTAAATTATAAATGGGGTCAAATTGTAAATGACAGAAGTGTTCGGTGCAAAATGTATATCACGGAAATGTTGTGTGCAACATGTATATCACAGAACATAGGGCATAAAAATTCGTTAGTGCTAAGGCGCGACCCCGCGGAGAGATAATTGGTTAAGTGTTGAAAGGAACAACAGAACTGTAGATGATGCAAGTTTTGGGTGCAAGATCTATAATAGCGTGTTGAAGTGTAAATGATGGAAGTGTTTGGTGCAAAATGTATATCACGGAAGTGTTGTGTGCAACATGTATATCACGGAACATGGGGCATAAAATTTCATTAGCCCTAAGGCGTAACCCCGTGGAGAGATAATTGGCTAAGTGTTGAAAGGAACTATGGTCGGTCGGGCTTATGATGTGACGATATAGCACCAATTGACGAGTTTGAAAAAAGTCAGGTTCAAGTTTAAATATATTTATTAAAATTGTATTTATAGTAATTTATCGTAATAGATAATTTGTGGTCCAAATGCAAACCATGTTCCAATATGTAGAGGAATTGTAGACCACGAAAGTTTTTGGTGCAAGATGTATGCAGCGGAACTGTAGATGACACAATTTTTTGGTGCAAGATCTATAATAGCGCCAACTCGGGGGTCGAGCAAACCACTCAGTTGTTAAGAGTAGAAGAAGAATATATATACAATTTGATAGGCGGGGCCTTATGTCTCCTTGGGAGCCCTTGTGACGATCGTTTTTCCTCTCTACTATATTTCTTGTTAATTAGTCGTTTTTCTGAAAATGTCCCAATGGGCACGTTGGCGGATGGACCGGTTCACATTTGCGCTTGTGATTTTATATCGTGACTCTGACCGAATGCTAACATCCACTTTGAATGATGGAAGTGTTTGGTGCAAAATGTATATCACAGAAATGTTGTGTGCAACATGTATATCACGGAACATGGAGCATAAAATTCTGTTAGCGCTAAGGTGCGACCCCATGAAGAGATAATTGGCTAAGTGTTGAAACGAACTACGGTCGATCAGGCTCATGATGTGACGATACAGAACCATTAATTTAAATTGTATTTATATTAATGTATTGTAATATTTAATATGTGGTCGAAATGTACACCATGTTCCAATATGTGGAGGAAATGCAGAACACAGAAGTTTTTGGTGCAGGATGTATACAATGGAACTGTAGATGATGCAAGTTTTGGGTGCAACTATAAATGACGGAAGTGTTTGGTGCAAAATGTATATCAGGGAAGTGTTGTATGCAACATGTATTAAGTATATTTATTAAAATTGTATTTATATTAATGTATTGTAATAGATAATTTGTGGTTCAAATGTAGACCATGTTCCAATATGTGGACGAATTGAAGACCAAAGAAGTTTTTGGTGCAAGATGTATACAGTGGAACTGTAAATCATGCAAGTTTTGGGTGCAAGATCTATAATAGCGCCAACGCAGGGGTCGGTCGGGCTCTTGTAAATCATTGTTGAACAAGTTTTTTTTGGTCGTTAATGGCAATAAGAGAACCACTGAGTTGTCATGAGTAGAAGCAGAATATATATACAATTTGACAGGTGGGGCACTACGTCTCCTCGGGAGCCCTTGTCACCCTATTTTGAAGCCCGTGCGATCATTTTTCCTCTACTATCTTTCTTGTTACTTAGCCATTTTTTTGAAAATGTCCCTATGGGTGCTTTGGTGGACAGACTGGTTCACATTTGCGCTTGTGCTTTTATATCGTGACTCCGACCGACCACTAAACATTCGATGCCTAGCCACTTTTCAGATCGCGGATTTTCAGATAAGCGGTTTTTATAACCGAGGTCGAATTGTATATGACACAATTGTTTGGTGCAAAATGTATATCATGGAAGTGTGGTGTGCAACATGTATATCACGGAACAGGGGGCATAACAAATCGATAGCGTCAAGTCGCGACGAATTGTAGAGTACGAAAGTTCAGGTTCAATTCTAAGTATATTTATTAAAAATTGTATTTATATTAATATATGGTAATAGATAATTTGTGGTCCAAATGTAGACCATGTTCCAATATGTGGAGGAATTGTAGACAACGGAAGTTTTGGGTGCAAGATGTATAATAGCACCAACCCAGAGGTTGTTGTTGAATACGGTTTTTTAGTTGTTAATGGCAATAAGCGAACCACTAAGTTGTCACGAGTAGAGGCAGAATATATATACAATTTGACAAGCGGGGCCTTATGTCTTCTGGGGAGCCCTTGTCATGATCATTTTTCCTCTCTACTATCCTTCTCGTTACTTAGGCATTTTTCATAAAATGTCCAAATGGGCGCGTTGGCGGATGGACCGGTTCACATTTGCGCTTTTGCCTTTAAATCGTGACTTCGATCGACTGATAACATCCACTTTGAATGACGGAAGTGTTTGGTGAAAAATGTATATCACAGAAATTTTGTGTACAACATGTATATAACGGAATATGGGGCATAAAATTTCGTTAGCGCTAAGGTGCGACCCCGCAGAGAGATAATTGACAAAGTGTTGAAAGGACAAACTGATATGAAGTCATAGGATCATTAATTTAAATTGTATTTATATTAATGTATTGTAATAGATAATTTGTGGTCCAAATGTACACCATGTTCCAGTATGTGGAGGAATTGTAGACGACTCTCGTAAATCGTTGTTGAATAAGCTTTTTTTGGTTGTTAATGGCAATAAGTGAACCACTGAGTTGTCACGAGTAGAAGAAGAATATATATACAATTTGACAGGCGGGGCATTATGTCACCTCGGGAGCCCTTGTCACCCTATTTTGAAGCCCGTATGACCATTTTTCCTCTACTATATTTCTCGTAACTTAGTCGTTTTTCCGAAAATGTCCCAATGGGCGCTTTGGCGGATGAACTGATTCACATTTTTTCTTATGATTTTATATCATGACTCCGACGGACCACTAACCATTCGATGCCTAGCCAATTTTCAGATTGCGGATTTTTGGATAGGCAGGCTTGATAACCGAGGTCGAATTGTATATGACGCAACTGTTTGGTGCAAAATGTATATCACGGAAGTGTGGTGTGCAACATGTACATCATGAAACAGGGGGCATAAGAAATTGATAGCATCAAGTCGCGATGAATTGTAGAGTACGGAAGTTCAAGTTCAAGTTTAAGTATATTTATTAAAAATTGTATTTATATTAATGTATGGTAATTATATTAATTGTATTTATATTTGTATTTTGTGGTCCAAATGTATACCATGTTCCAATATGTGGAGGAATTGCAGACCATGAAAGTTTTGGGTGCATGTATACAATGGAACTATAGATGATGCATGTTTTGGGTGCAAGATCTATAATAGCTCCAACTCGGGGGTCGTTGTTGAATACATTTTTTTGGTTGTTCATGGCAATAAGCGAACCAATGAGTTGTCACAAGTAGAGGCAGAATATATATATACAATTTGACAGGTGGTGCCTTACGTGTCCTGGGGAGCCCTTATCACGACCATTTTCCCTCTCTACTATCCTTCTCGTTACTCCGAAAATGTCCCAATGGGTGCGTTGGTGGATGAACCGATTCATATTTGCGCTTGTGCCATTAAATTGTGACTCTAACAGACCGCTAACATCCACTTTGAATGACAGAAGTGTTCAGTGAAAAATGTATATCATGGAAAAGTTGTGTGCAACATGTATATAACGGAATATGGGGCATAAAATTTCATTAGCACTAAGGCGCAACCTCGCAGAGAGATAATTGGCAAAGTGTTGAAAGGAACTCTGGTCGGTCGGGCTCATGATGTGACGATATAGAACCATTAATTTAAATTGTATTTATATTAATGTATTGTAACAGATAATTTGTGGTCCAAATGTAGACCATGTTCCAATATGTGGAGGAATTGTAGACCACAAAAGTTTTTGGTGCAAAATGTATACAATAGAACTGTAGATGACACAAGTTTTGGGTGCAAGATCTATAATAGCGCGTCGAACTGTAAATGACGGAAGTGTTTCGTGCAAAATGTATATCAGGGAAGTGTTGTGTGCAACATGTATATCACGGAACATGGGGCATGAAATTCCGTTAGCACTAAGGCACGACCCCACAGATAGATAATTGGCTAAGTGTTGAAAGGAACTGCGGTCGGTCGAGCTCATGATGTGATGATATAGGACCAATCGACGAGTTTGAAAAAAGTCAGGTTCAAGTTTAAATATATTTATTAAAATTGTATTTATATTAATGTATCGTAATAGATAATTTGTGGTCCAAATGTAGACCATGTTGCAATATGTGGAGGAACTGCAGACAATGGAAGTTTTGGGTGCAAGATGTGTATAGTGGAACTGTAGATGACGCAAGTTTTGGGTGTAATATCTATACTAGCACCAGCTCGAGGGTCGGTCGGGCTCCCGTAAATCGTTGTTGAATACATTTTTTTGGTCGTTAATGGAAATAAGCAAACCACTGAGTTGTCAAGAGTAGAAGAAGAATATATATACAATTTGACAGGCAGGACCTTATGTCTCCTCAAGAGGCCTTGTCACGATCGTTTTTCCTCTCTACTTGTTAAGAACCAAAGACTGAATAGAAAAACACCACAACATATATACTAGAACAATATGCAAAATCTCATTCATTACTATCAAACCCTTGAGGTAGGGCAACACTGGACAATGGATCTTATTATGGAAGGGATCCTCTCATGTTCACTTGCTTCTTCAAGGGGGCATCCTCCTATTGAGCTACCGCTCCAAATAAAATAATTCTCTTCATGTCCCCTTACATTGCTTGAACCCCTTTATATAATGCTACCATCACCTAAGAAAATTCTAGAGGAATAATCTTCTAGAAGTAGAACCTTTTAAGAAGTTCTCTTACATTTATTATATCTAGCTACCCATTTATTATATCTAACTACCATAGTGGGTCTTATTTAATAATATAGTGGACCTAGTCCACCTTACATTGAATGGCCTCAACTATTATCATTATGGGCCCTCTGCGCGCGGCCACCCCCCACTACCTCTCTAGCTACCTTACATTACATCCCCCTTATGAAAGTGTTGCCCTCAACGCTTGATGTACAACCATATACTAGGGTTCCATGGATAAGTGTGGACTATAGTGCTCAAGTAGACTAGAGAAACAGGGTCCCATTGAGAAATGGAAGCCACCATGTTGAAGTATTCCAATTTCCATTGTAAACTAGGGTCCCATGTCCAATTTCTCATGTGAACCCTACATGGAAGATATCGGCACCCAATAACCAACTGAAAATGATGCTTCCAATATTGACACCTATCATGTGGATCCAAATAAAAATATTCATCCACATAGTGGGAGATGATCAAAGATGAATATGGAAGGAACAATACCATTGTAGAATATGCAGGTTGGACGTTGGTAACTAGCTCTTGATGTGGGACATTGATGTTTTGTACAGAAGGTGGAGTTGAGTCATCAAATAAAATATGGAAGTGGTTGTCATCCTAGAAATGACAACTATCCATATACCAATCATCACAATCAGCCTCAAAATCATAACAAGCATATATTTCTTAATTGTATTCATCCTTGAGGTCCTCCATAAGAAATATCTCCTACATGTTATCCAATTAATCTTGAATACTACGAAAACTATCATTAAGGCCATCTACCAAACCATCTAATTTGTCATTCAATGTGTCAAACAATTGGGCTTTGAATGCTTCAGTAATCTATAGAATTTCTTTGAGGTTTTGAGAAGAAATAGCCATCTGATCACCCTACAAAAATTCATGAACTCTACAGTCCCTCCACCATCACGAAAAAACCCAAAAAATAGAACAATAAATTACTACAGAAAATCGTGGTGTTTTCCGAAAAAACCCTGAAAACTGTTGAATTTAAAATGCTCATAACTTCACTTCTCGGACTCCATTTCAACTGATTTTGTTTTTGAAATTAGGTTAAATTTTGAGAGGAACTCAGATATGTAATTTGTTTGGGAAAATTCAACCTCCAAATGATACAAAAAAAAAAAAAAAAACTGCACTGTCGTCCGTGAAAAAAACCCTGAAAATTTGCAAATTTTAAAACTTTAATATCTTGACTTCCTGGACTCCATTTTGGATGATTTTGTTTTTAAAATTGGGTGTTTTTATGAGAGGAACTCATATATACAACATGTTTCTGCAAGTTTTCCATAGAAATATACCAGAAATTTATGGAATGTCGCAGCCCTCTTTTTTCTTCTCCGAAAAAAAATCTGCAAAAGTAAAAAATATTTGCCCACAATGTCTACCAAGGAAAGTGTTCTGATAGCACTTGTTAAGAACCTGAATAGATATAAAAATATAATCCACACAAATAATGAATACACAATATATCCACGGAGCAATATAGAAGAACAATATGCAAAAAAAAAATTATTACTATCAAACCCTTGAGGTAGGGCAACACCATACAATCGATCCTATTATGGAAGGGGTCATCTCCTATTCACTTGCCTCTTCGAGGGGGAATCCTCCTATTGAGATACCACTCCAAATACAATAATTCTCTTCATGTCCCCTTACATTGCTTGAACCCCGTTATATAGTGTTACCATCACCTAAGAACATTCTAGAGGAGGAATCTTCTAGAAGTAGAACCTTCTAAGAAGTCCTCTTACATTTATTATATCTAACTACTATAGTGGGTCTTATTTAATAATATAGTGGACCTAGTCCACCTTACATTGAATGGCCTCCACTATTATCACTNACTATATTTCTCATTACTTAGTCATTTTTCCAAAAATGTCCCAATGGGCACGTTGGTGGACGGACCGGTTCACATTTGCGCTTTTGATTTTATATCGTGACTCTGACCGACCGCTAGCATCCATTTTGAATGACGAAAGTGTTTGTTGCAAAATGTATATGACGAAAATGTTATATGCAACATGTATATCATGGAACATGGGGCATAAAATTTTGTTAGCGCTAAGGCGCGACCCCGCAGAGAGATAATTGGCTAAGTGTTGAAAGGAACTGTGGTTGGTCGGGCTCATGATGTGATGATATAGGACCATTAATTTAAATTGTATTTATATTAATGTATTGTAATAGATAATTTGTGTCCCAAATGTAGACCATGTTCCAATATGTGGAGGAATTGTAGACCACGAAAGTTTTTGGTCCAAGATGTATACAACGGAACTATAGATGACGCAAGTTTTGGGTGCAAGATGTATAATAGTGTGTCGAATTGTAAATTACGGAAGTGTTGGGTGAAAAATGTATATGACATAAGTGTTGGGTGCAATATGTATATAAAAAAACACGCGAGATAAGAATGGGATAGTGCTAAGTTGGGACATATTTGGCGGTGAGATATTTGGCCAAGTGTTGAAAGGGAGGGTCGTCGGTCAGGTTCCTAATGTGAAGATATAAATGGAAAGGAGGATTTGAAAGTCCGCTAACCGATCAACCCGCAAACAATCCAGGAGTCTGAGAAAATCAGGTTCAAGTTTAAAGGGATTTTGTTTATGTTTATTTAAAATGTATCCATATTAATGTATCTTACTATATTATTTGTGGTCCAAATGTAAATCAGATTCGAATTTGAATGGTGTTTTGGGATTGGATTTTTTTTTCTCAAACGTACAAGGAACAAAGAAAAAAATACATGACTTTACATTTTGTATATCGAAGAATATTTTGAAATATAGGAAGTTATACATGCACAATATAGAATAGGAACATGTACAACGAAATGATTTAATTTTAGGAAGAAACACAAATTCCAAATAACAACACCAAACATTGAATATCAACATAGAACAACCCCAAATATTTATATTTAGCTAAACTGGCTCACAAAATACATTTGAGAATATTTCCCCCCAAAAAAATTGTCTTCGAATTTGCAAAAAAAAACTATAGGTCAGTACATATTATGTGAAATAAAAATGTGTTTGTCAGAATGACTTTGATTGTGACTGTCACTGACTACAAAGAAAATATGTACAAGAATGAAGTTTGCAGAAACAAGAAAGTCGACGATGGAAAACAACAAAACCTGGCAAGAAGAAAGGGAAAAATGTCATAACTGGATTAAATCTTTGTTAGAATAAGTGGATAAAGATAGAAGAATGTAATCAGTATCAACTTACTATGATGGTGTGCCATGGCTTGTCATTTTTTCACTGATGTCCTTTTATGGCTTTTCTCGACTTTGATCTTCATTGGTAATCTGGTCAACAACTTTTTTCAACCATTCTTCGATGTAGTTCCTCATGGGTGCCACGTTCATTTCATGCCGGATTTTTATATTGAAGAGTTCACTTTCCAAGTCCCTTAGATCAATAGACAAGTTGTGCAATGCTTCTTGAATATTTTGTTTTCTAATTGCATAACCGACTAGCCATGTTTTCACGTCATCTTCACCATATTCAAGAATGCCATATAAATTTTCAAATGACAATATTTTATAGATATGAACTTGATCATCAAATGCTTGTTTGGTTAAAAGCAATGAGTTTAATATCAATTTCGAGTCCTGGAATTCATTGGCGCTGCCAGCTAGATCTATCTCAGCTAGCTTCTTGAATAGTTTGTCTTTTTTAGATATGGCTTGGCTACATTCTTGAACAATACCAATCAAGCTCTTTACCTTTTTTTTCCAGCATGCGTTTAGCTAGTCTATTCGATCCATGGAAGGGAGATCCTCTTGTCTTATTCTGGATTCCATCATACCAGTAACTTCAAAACCAAATGGTAAAATTGCATCGAGATAAAAACCTTGCTCGTTCCTGAAATCTGCTTGTAGATACTCATGAAAATCATGCGCTCTTGTTCCAAAAGAGACCATATTCTTTGACATCTCCCAAGCTTCTGTTATTAATTCCATTATTTTGTTTATATTATTTTCCACATAGTCTCGGGCCCATGTGAGAAGGTTTACTGATCCTTTTAACTTTGGCACAAGTGTGATGGACCCGGCCATTGCCAAAGGAGTAGCAAACAGTCGAAGAGGCATTAGGGTTGCCTCCAACTCTTTTATTCACGTCTTTAACATGAGGTTCTCCGTTTCAAGGCCACTAATAGAGTTGTCTACAACATCTCTAGTTGCTCAATGCATCTTGGATATCTGGGAAGGGTGCATGTTGCGTAGGTTGAACTCTGAATGAGATGTGCCTTTCTTATTCTTTACATCTTTGTTTTCAATAATCAATTTTTTTTATTCCCTGTCAAAAACAACGCTCTGAAATGCAAAAGACTCTTCTTTGTCCAAAGTATCTATGCCAAGTATGTCCATCCTAGGATTGTGAGGAGTAGTGTTTTCTAAGTGATCTTCATTAGGGAACAATTTTTCAATGTCAATTTCTAGTTCCATATCTTTGAGGCAGAGATCGTAGATATCAATTTCTCCCCTCGGTCCCCCTTATTCTTGGACTGTTGTTTTTCGTTTTTTTCCCGATGGAAGCTTGTGACAACTTTCAATTTTTCCTAAGGGAGGGTTCTTATCTCCTCCTTTTCCTGAAGAACTGTGTGTGACTTTGTTACTTGGGTAAGCCATTGGATTACTGCCATGAGATGTTGTGTTCTTGGTTGTGGCAGTCGGGGATTGGTCACTTTTTTCACCCAGGTCTTTTCGATTCTTCTTGTGAGAATCATTGGTACTGGTTCAGAGTTCATTCAGGATAGTGTAAGTGAAAGAACTATTGAAGTGGTTCCTGACCATGAAATACCGGGCTTTCCAAGGCATAAACATGAATTGTCCTTTCCTTTTTGGAAGAAAAAAAGACAACCAATATATGTACTCCCCTGTTATTCCAACAAAAAACATTGTAGCAGATATGTGACATGGAAGGAAGCAACAATTTTGTTTAGACACGAAAATCCTTATAACATTATAGTTCTCCATTTCTTCTATCGTGTCCCTCCTATCCAGGAATATTGTCGGTTGGCTAGAGAACCGGGAGAAATACCTTCCAAATATCAATGCTTTAAAAAATGAAACAAAATAATTGAAGACCTTATAAAATAGTTGGCAAGCGTCGTGTCTCTATAATTTCTAGCGCGAGAATGTTAATGGGTCAAATTCAGAGTTCAACTTCCTACACAAACATAGTCCAGGAAATGGATAGCAATTCGGCACGATGAAAATTAAATAAGGTGGCATAAAGAATTTATTTTGCCTCTTGTATTGCAATAACTGGGAAGAGTTTTGAATGAAAATCAGATTGGGGCAACGGAAGATGGTTTCTTGCTTGACCGTAAAATATAAAATATACAGAAGCATCCGAGAGATGCTAGTTTCACTTCCTTGTCTCGTTGTCCTCAGGAAAAGGAATGAAATATGATGAAAAAGGTTTTTACATGCACTGACCTGTAATATGGCCATGTCCTGGGGAGCAGAGGCTAGCTCCTGTAATAACTTCAGC
The DNA here is from genome assembly GCA_009831015.1 of Picea engelmannii. Classification (NCBI taxonomy): domain Eukaryota; kingdom Viridiplantae; phylum Streptophyta; class Pinopsida; order Pinales; family Pinaceae; genus Picea; species Picea engelmannii. The sequence continues at coordinate 212,005 of ML786572.1, read as the reverse complement.
AAGAGGTCTAGTTCATTGCCATGTTTCTTTAAGAATTGCTTGCAATTCTCTCTCTTGAAAGTAGGCATTGGGTCGGGAAGTGTTAACATATTTCGAAATACTTTAGGTGATAGGGAGATTTGGAAATGGTCACCCATCTAGACAATCCGCTGGTTCGGAATATAGTTCTTGCCACAACACATGACCAAGAACTTAAAGTTTAAAAACAAAAACATTGGTCCCTGTGCCCGAAAATATTCAGGGTATCTCCACAAACATGGTGTCGAGATGTAGCCATAAGGTGATGAAAGCCTTTATTTTCTCCTTATTGCATTTAAAATGGATGCTGCAACATTATAATACAATCTCTAGTAAATATTGGTTCAATGTGTTTTAATGGTAGATTCCTTTGACCTTTTTGCCTTTTAATGCCAATCTTTTCAAAGCTAATAAAAGCATCATCAATTTGCATTGGGAAAGTGTGCGAAGATGGCAGGGAAATCGAGAAACTATTTAAAAGTGGGAAAAACATTGACAGCTGTGTAATATACCTGGATTTTGACAAAAGCAGGTTCAAGCTAGAAGATAATTTGTTTATATTTACTTAAACAAAATCCATTTTATTTTATTTTATTTTATTGCTGCTCTCTATGGCCCAAATGCAAACTATGTTCAAATTGGAATGGCAGAGCAACATTTCCATATGCAAGTAGAGCCTCAGATATGCAAACCTGTAAGGTTCTAAAATTATGTGCACAATAATAAAGAGTGGAATCATGTGAACACCTTTGTAGATGACAACAGGCCAGCACAATATTGAATTATTGCTACGATGACGTCTTAAAAAAACCAAAACAACCATTATTTTTTTGTGAATTCGAGATTGACAGAAGAAACTAATCAGATTCCATAATATTTTCCCATAAATGCATTTTAATGGGAGATTACCTCAAGCTTTCCACTTATTAATGCCAATATTTTTGAACATTTTTGAACTGTCACCATTAAAATCATAATTAATGTCTATTGGGAAGGGGCGAATGTGGTGGGCATGGACGAGAATTAAAGATGCTTTGGTACTTTTTTTAACCTGGGAGTCTGTGCTGGAATTGTAGATCACCCAAGTTTCAGATGGAAAATGTATACTCGGAACACAGGGAATGAGAGTTCGATAATGCGTACCCGGGAACCCGCGGCCATAAAATTGGCTAAGGAAATGAAAGCGCTCGGGTGGACTCGTGATGTCAAGATATAGATGGATATACAATTTGTGAGTTCGATAAAGAGTGAGGCTTGCGAGTTGGAGGAGACTGGGATCAAATTGTAGATAACCAAACTTTTGGATGCAAGATGTTATCCAAACATGGGGTATGGAAGTTCGATAATGCATTAGGGGCTAACCCACGATCATAAAATTGGCTAACTATTGAGACAAAGAGGGAAATATATCAACAAATGCTTTGAAATATCAACAGATGTTGGGAAAAATGAGTCACAAGCTTCGAGTCTGGGTCGAATTGTAGATCACCGAAGTTTCAGGTGCACGATGCATACCACGCACATAAGGTATGAGAGTTAGATGGTGCCCACACAGGAATTCACTGCCAGAAAATTCACGAATTATGAAAACGAACGACGGTTGGTCGGACTCGTGATGTAGAGATATAGATGGACATGAAATCTACCACTTTGTCGTCTAGGAACCCGTGAGCATAGACATGGATCACCCAAGTTTTGGATGGAAGATGTATACTTGCAATAAGGGGAATGATATTTTGATAACGTGTAGCTGGGAACCCGTGGCCATAAAATTGGCTAAGGAAATGTAAGCGCTTGGTCAGACTCGTGATGTCAAGATATAGATGGATATACAAATTATATGTTTGATAAAAAGCGAGGCTTGGGAGTTCGAGAAGTCCGGGGTCGAATTGTAGATGGGTAGATAGTGTTAGATAGTTCGTAGGGATCACCATCTATAAACAATCTCAATCTTGAGCTCGACAAACCTGGAGTCTGTTTGTCAATTTGTATATCGTGAAACTCCGAGTGTTGTTTGGAGGACACAGAACAATAGAAGTGCAATGTTGAGCCAGCCAGCCCGCAAGTCCACCTGTCAATTTTTATATCGCGGAACTCTTGGGTGCTATTTCTAGGACACAGAACAATAGAGGCCCAATTTTGAGCCCACCAGCCCGAGAACCCGTGATCCAAAAAGTGGCTAAGTATGGAATGCGGGATTCGTACATGCTCTATAAAATTGGCTAACTATTGAGACGAACATGGAAATATATCAACATATGTTGGGAAAAATGAGTCGCAAGCTTCAATTTTAGGTCGAATTGTACATCACCGAATTTTCGGGCGCAAGATTTATACCACGCACACAAGGCATGAGAGTTGGATGGCTCCCACACAGAAATCCACGACCATAAAATTAACGAACTATGAAAACGAACGGCGGTCGGTCAGACTCGTGATGTAAAGATATAGATGGACATGAAATCTACCACTCTGTCATCTGGGAACCCATGAGCATAGACATGGATCACCTAGGTTTTGGATGGAAGATGTATACTCACAACATGGGGAATGAGAGTGCGATAATGCATAACTGGGAACCCGCGGCCATAAAATTGGCTAACGAAACGTAAGCGCTTGATCGGACTCGTGATGTCAAGATATAGATGGATATACAAATTGTCAGTTCGATAAAGAGAAAGGCTTGGGAGTTTAAGGAGCCCGTGGTCGAATTGTGATGGGCATGGGAGTTTAATAATGCATTGGGGGGGAACCTGTGACCATAAAATTAGATAATTGTTGAGATGAATTGGGAAAAATATCAACAGATACTTTGAAATATCAACAGATGCTGGGAAAAATGAGTCGCGGGATTCGAGTCTGGGTCGAATTGTAGATTACCGAAGTTTCAGGCGCAAGATGTATACCACACACACAAGGCATGAGAGTTCGATGGTGCCTACGCAGGAACCGACGGCCAGAAAATTTGTGAACTATGAAAACGAACGGTCGTCGGTTGGACTCGTGATGTAGAGATATAGATGGACATGAAATTTTCCACTCTATCATCATGGGAACCCACGAGCATAGACATGGGACTAAATATAGAATCATAAATGGATAATAGAGGAGAAAAAAAAAAGGAGAGAACGACTAAGTGTAGAATAGGGAAAAGAAAGGGAGGTAAGAACCAACATGAAAGAAAATTGTTACGTAGAAACACATGAAAAGAAAAGACAGAGTACAATTTTATTTATTTCAAGATAGCAACACATAAAATATAATTGACACGAAAACAAATCAATGTACAGGAAGATATGGAGTGTCCAAGGAGAGGAAAAAAAATTAGAGCTGCAAACCAATTCAACAAATACAGACAGAGTAAACGAAAAACCATTGGTTATGGAACATGGGTAGAAAAAACGCACCTTTGCATGGATTCTTCTATATTCCTGGTCAAGAGTTCTTTGCAATGTCTAGTTTTCCTGTTTGTTTCTATGAACATAAGCAAAAAACAAAATGGACATGAACATAAGTTGACATGTAAAGAAAAAAGAAAGCACTATGTACATAGACTAAATAAAATAGAATAAGAGGAATAGAGTAACACATAGTGTTAGAAGAATGTACCCTTTTTTTTTTAGTTCATTCAAGTTTCTCTGTGCATATATATATATATATATATATATTTGCAAAAAAAATATTTGTGACCAAAGCAATTACAAACCAGGGGAAAATAAGAAGTTGGATATCTCGATTTTCAACAACAAGATAGACAGATATGGTTTGAAGCATACAAATATGATTCTGCAATATGTCTAATGTATATTTCATAATCCAAGTGCAACACCAACTATGTGGTGATCAAATGAGTATTTATACAAACCAGGGAAAACTAAGAAGTTGGATAATTTATTTATTTATTTTTTTGCAACAAGCTATACAGATATGCTTTGAAACATAGAAATATGACTTTGCAATATGTTTGGTGTATATTTCATAATTCATGTGAAATGCCAATTGTATCGTGATCAGACCAATATGTGTCTAAGATAAAGATGATGTGTTGAGGAATGGGCACATTTGACCACACATGGTCAATAAGTGTGTTTTGCACATGGCTTGTGTTGTTCAAAAGAAAGCGGAGGCTGTATTTGCACATGTAGTTTTCCAATTCTTTTGTTCTGGCATTATTTTGTAGCATGCCAATATTGAAGTCTCCTACAAGCACAATGGCTCTGTTCAAATGGAAATGACCTAATGCATTGGAAATAACATTTAGTATGTTGGAGAATGTTGCATGGGGAGCAGCATACAGATTTAGTATTGCGATTTCTATTCCATGGTCAAATATCTTTGCAAGCACCATCTCAACATTATTTTCTTCGAAATGTACATGGTGCAAAATTGGTACATGTTTTTTCACCAACATCATCACCCCATGTGTAATGTAACTTGATATGCAATTGTGAATTGGAAATTGTTTGTTTTGCATTCATAACGCCATGTATGTTTCTTACAAGCATAGAATATCGGATTGCATTATATGATAGTCATTGAGTATATCATCTAGGTGTGCATGTAATATGTGTTTGTTAAGAGAGATAATTGATATAGATGACTTTGTTTGTATGGATTGGTAATCATACTACAGTTGTCATTTTGCGGTAGTCCTGAGGCGATCCATTTCAATATCAACTTTTTGTTTGACTCTGAAGTTATATTTTGTAATAGGACTTAGTAAATACAAGGAGTCTATGCTTCTAACATGGGACATTGATGTGTATACAATTCCATGTATCTGAATTCCAGCAAGCTGAAATTCAACATTATCAAGTGTTAGTCCTTGTGATCTGTGGACTGTATGTGCACATGCAAGTTTAATTGGAAACTGTTTTCAAATCTTCAGTCGACCTGTCTTTGCTGATGTCGATACTGGATTTGATATTCGCAAAATAGGTCTCCAATCGCTTGCAGTGTTTGAATTATATAGATAAGCCAACTTGCTTGCTTGTCGCTTGCCTATATGTGGTTCATGGAACTTAATCCAAAGGATATCAAGTTTTTATGTGTTCGTATAGCCTTTGAGTATTCCATCTGCACCATTGACCAAGCCATCTTGTGAATCATAGTTGCAGGCATATATTTCAACCTATGTTTCTAATTTTAGGACAAGTTGCAAAGGTAAAGTGGCGGTATGTTCATGACGTGGCACATTTTCATGTTTGTCTTCTTCCAGGTCAATTGAATTGATGATGATATCATCACTAGGCATGAGCGATAGCATGTTCCTGTTATGCATTGCAACATCCTTGTTTGTGTAGAATAGGTAAGGGAATGTTGGGTCTGTTGGTGCAGGTCGCAAGCACCTCGAATTGATATATGTCAAGTCATCATATGTTTGGTTTTTCGTCCGCATTCTATTCAGAATTGCAATAAATGTTTCATCTGTCTAGCGCATTGTAGTATGCAATTCAAAGCATTTAATATTGTCTCTCCAGAAGTCATGCGTTACTATTTTCATGTTAACCATAGGTTGTTCAAATATCAAAGAATCTTGGATCGGCTGTAAAGATCCCCACAAAATATCATGTCAATGTTTCCAAAGTATTTTGTGTGCACATGTTTTATGCTTCTTAGTCGATTGTCAATAGAATACAAGAAGCGACTCCCAATCAAATATGCTTCATCTATAAAGACAAGTTGGAGTTCGTCATAAAGCTTAGACAACGTATCTAACATTTCCTTACTAAGTGGAAGAAACTATGACTTATTAAAAGGCATTAAAAATGCAGAGTCGATTGTTGTTCCAGCCACATTATATGCAGCTTTTCCTGTGTATGCAACTATTAGGCCCTTTGGTTTCATAGGATCATAGGAATTGTTTGAATCATAGATTCGTATAAGAATTTGGAACAATGATTTCGCTATGAATGTCTTGCCTATTCCTGCTCTGCCTGTAAGGAACAAGTGCACAAGAGTGTCCATGTTCAAGCATTTTTTAAGCGCAATGTCCTTTAGAATTGTTTGTTGTTCTCGATTCAACAGACATCTTATTCTCTGGTATTCATTATTTTCAATAAGGAAAGGATGTTTTGTGACTTGAAAACCAATATTGATACGTTTTTCACTGCCACCTTCTCGAGGATGAGGCAAATCCACTTGCAAGTCATAGGACTCACAGGGAGTTTCGGTTGTTTTTCGGTTTGTGAATGTCTCATCAAGATTGTCAAGGTTTTATAGCTCATTAACTGCAGTTTCTAGATCACCCCATGTTGGATTAACATTGTAAGTAAATCTAGATTCATTGATTTTCACTATAGTCTCATAGGAAACATACGCAGCTTCCCATGTAGAGAGTTTATTTTTAAATTTCTCTTCGTTTTCATCGAATAGAACGTATAGCAACAATTTTTCTCTAAAATAGTTTTCATAGTCAAAATGTTTATTTCATTTGACAAACCATATCACAGAGGGTTTTTTCTTTTTGATATGGGCGCACCAATTTTTTTGTAATGCGATATGAATTCTGCTAAGTAGATATGTCTAATAGGAGATGGAAGTTGGAGGTAATAATTAATAATAGAGCAACATAGCACGTCCTCTGAATTGCCAGGCTCTTGTTCTAGCAAAACCGATGGTTTAAGCACAAATGTGTGTTTCTCAAGTGGAGATGTGTTTATGAAGACACATTTTCTTGAACTACAATTGAGGGGCAGGGAAAGTGCAATGTGGACTGCTTGTTGAGTAGACATTTGTTGAAAGATTAAACAATGTATTTCCAAGCATATGTATCATTTGTATGGCATCAATATGAATTCTTTCATGTTCTTTGTGTATTCTTTTGAATGCACTTGTCATAGATTTGTCAACCTTTGTCATATACAAGGTACAGTACGATGTTGCAACATATGCATTTAGGACGTATTGTGCATCTGTATTTTCATTCCACATAACTGGCATGTCCTTGGAGAAACTATTGTTCCAAATATGGGAAAGTTTTCGTTTAAGGAAAAATGTTGGTTGTTTAAGCATACATTGTATGGATTGGATGTACTCATCTTCTGATATATTTAGCTCTGTCTGGAAGTCATCGAAGCTCATCAACTCGTCAAACTCTACTTGTTCTAGAAATGCGAACAAGGATTTAGACTTCTCAGCAACAACATTGTCCTCTAAACTAAGTGGCTCTATGATTCTTTTTGTTCTCATTGGCGGCACGGGAAAGTTGTATTTGCAAAGAGAGTTTTTTTCATTTTCTACAACTTCTTGTACGATAATTTCTATGAACTTTGGCAAGTTCTGGATCCAAATGATCTGTGTTGCATGTTATGTATTTTTGAATTGTTGTTAGCTCCATAGACTGGTGCACCCTCTATCCACAACAGTGTGTTGTCATGGTCATTCCCCCTATTCTGGAATTCAGTTACAAAAAAGTAGTCCGATATTTTTCTGAAAAAAGTTTCATCATGGCATATCAATTGTCTCAAATCATTTATTTTATGTCTATAGTAGTGAGTACATGTCACTAGGTCTTTTCTTATGAGATAGTCAATGTCATTATTTTCCATTGTATCAGTTTGTTTTTTATGTTTCATGTTCCTATGCAAGTCAGATACAACAGTTATTAGTGCTAGAAGTTTCCCCTAGACTGTTATAGGGTCAAGCCTAGCACATCTTCAGGTATTGCAATGATTTTATAAATAAGGATGTGTTTTGGGTTTTGAAAGAAGGTGGATGAGGTAGATGGAAAGTAAAAGAATAAGAGAAAAAGGCTAAATGCAGATCAGTTTAAAACACCATTGGGCATGGAGTCAAGTAAACATCATTTTGATCAAAGGCAATCAAATTTCATATCAGATAAGAATTTTATATGAAAATGGGTAGAAGAATAGGAATAAACAAAAGTAGAACACCCATCAAACCAAGATTCTCTTTGCAAAATGGATGAAAAGGTACTTGAAACAAACACACAAATAATAAGCAATCACAGAAAAATCTTTACCGCTCAAGAATCTATCATCCATGGGAAACCATTGATTCTCAATGTTTGCAATTCGTTCAAGTAAGACGAAAAATAGAGTGTAAAACAAGGAAAATGAAAAACAATGTTTAAACAAGAGAAGTTACAATCTGATAAAACAATTGTCATAGATCTCCAATGTCAGAAGCGATCACAGAAATATAATTCCCTTGGGATTATAATAACACAGAATGGATGTTATTTCATCAAATCCCTTCTCAGGCCTCACCCTCATGGGCCTCCCTCTGCGCAATCCCAAAGGTCAGGTTTTTATAACCCCCCTAATCATCCATCCACTAGTTACTGATTTTATGGAAAATAAAATCAAAATTTAAATAAAATAAATCAAACTAAAGATGTCAAATCTCTTCCATAACTCGTTAACCAAAAAGATCTCCTTTGGATAAGAAGCTCCTTTGAAGTTCTGTTTTTGAAGACTCTGCCACTTGTCTATCTGAAAATTGGTTGCCACCAACTGCTTTGTTCCATGTACCTTTCTTCTTGGATATGTTGGATCTTCTGCCCTGTATTTGGAAACAATTTGATTACATATGATGATAGCATATTTGGGAGATTAAACCTACACCATGTTAAGATATTACATCGACTCACTAATAGGAGGGCCTTCAAAACTAAAACCCTGATATCTAGGTCATAAAGCCTAAAAATCAGATTACATCTTTGACTGATGAAAATAGTCCTTGATTTCTGGAAATGACGAGGATATATCCCTTGACTATTGATTTTTCTCCCATGTATGATAGAGTACCATATCTTCTTAACTATATCTCTCACAAGAAATCAACATATTCTTTAACATGCTCTGTTATCTGGCTTCTTGTGCAACTACTTTCGAGCAAAAGACCGGTTTATCAATTAAAAGGAACCTGCAAAGTTCCCAATGGAGATATCCTATTATATGTTTTCAAGAAAATGCAGATATCAGACATATTTAACACCATCGTCATATCAATTGCAATCGTCAACAAAAAGAACTTTGCTTTGTGGGCCTAGCAACCATAGCTCACCTTTCCTGTCTAGAGGCAGAGATTTTGCACGAACAAAGTTTTACCACTTCAGTTCCAGTATAAATATCTTTTAGCAGAGTCAAAAATTCCTTGTGACAAAGAAATAGATAGGTTCAGACTGTTTTCTTTGTCAGATCTAGCACAAAATAAATATGACATCCATTAATGCAAGTGTAAAAACAACTCGCGAATTTGGTTACCAAAGAAAACATGCTTATCATGCCAATGAACTGATGCATATTTTCTCTAGATATCTGACAGTGAACACATTTGTTTTCGGTGATTGCAAAAACCTCTTGGTGGCTCTTTTGTAGCTAAGACCTTGAACACTCTTTAGGTGTATTCTTTCAATACTGGGCGTTTTGAGCATACTTTGCTTTTCCTGTGGGCTCTTTCGTGGGCGTTATCCTTCACTGTACTTAACACTTGGGTGCTCTGTAATTTACCTTGTTGACTGGTGGTTTCACAATTTCCTTTCTCTCCACATTCTGCACATGCCTGCACAAGCCACAACTTTCCTTCACGCAGGTGATCTCAGTGCCACGGTGACCAATACGCCCCTTCACAATGAACTATTGTAATTTTCACATAGCAATAACAATAGGAAATGGATGGATCTTTCACGAGCTCTTTGGATGCAATAAACAATTGTTGGCACATCCTTTCAACACTTGGCATTTGACTCTGCACCCTCAGGCTAGCTCCATCGACACTTGGATGTATTTCATGGTTTTGATATGGCATCTGGATGATCAACGGATATGTATACATTGGTGAACCTAGCACTGAGCACTTTACACCTCCTCAATGCAAGTTGTTTCTCAAGCTTGACAATTAGACTTGGGCTTAAGCGTTGTTGTTGATGGTAGTCAATAAGCTCAGAGATGTATATCTCACATGGATAAAATAGTGCTATGTATTGTAGTTTATATACCCAAGAAGTTTCATAACATTTTGACGTGTAGAGCACTATGTTCCCCTCTCCTTGGTGACTTGGATTGGCATTTGTGTGTTGTAATGTTGTGTTGTGTGGCTAGTAGCAGTAGATACTAACATGTGTTGTAATGTTGTGTTGTGTGGCTAGTAGCAGTAGATACTAACATGTGTTGTATTTGATGGCAGGTGCTTGGATCGATAACCTGTGAACTTGGTCTTTGATGCTTGATGGGATTAATTGGAGATTGGGCCTGTGGGCCCAATAATTTTTCTAGAGTAAACATTAGCACTGTAAAAAGGACTGAAACCCAGATTTGCCTAAAAGGCAAAAAAAAACATTTTTCACTTGTCCAAAAGAAACCAAGATATAATACTATCAATCCAAGATCATAACAACACATAAAAACTGGCCTGCGCTGCATAAAAAAAAAACATTGTTTAAGCAACTCTCCTTTAAAGTTTTAAACTTGAAATTCCAAGTACTAACACTTTTCAGTGCTACAGGAATAAACCCATTCCTGCAACAAGGAGAAAATTTAATATTTAGTATCTGGATACTAACATTGGCTCCTTCTAGGGACAACATACTCCCTGGGGGTTCCCAAGAACAAGCATACCACTGTGCCTTTTCCTCTGTGCATCCGTGCAATGCAAACTGCAAAATTTTGTCTCTGCAAACATTCACATTCTTCAGTGGTGTGCCTAGTCCATTGGGTTATGGAGTCATTCAATAGCATTTCAAATCAGGCCCAAATTGCTGCAACTTATTCAAACTCTAACAAAATGTTGAAACCAAACTTTGTGTTGTGAACTAACAGAATGAAAAGAATCTCATGGTTGATGGCAATCTTATTCTTCTATCTATTCCTACTTCTAACCAGTAAAAACTGGCTCATCATGTGACATTATGCTTCCAATGAATCCATGATAACATCAAACCATTTACCAAATCTCTTTCAATGCAGATAGAAATTAGAGAAGAATTCATTATGTGTAACAGAATTTTAATTTGTAACACATAACTACAACCATCATCTGATCTGATTCCAAAAATAACAAGGCTGAAATCTTCTAATAAACATAACTCCATATAAATGGCTACCGGATCATAGAAAGAAGTAGATTGATAACTGAAAACGGTTACCTCTGCTTGCTTCTCGACACTGCCATATACTGGTTCCAACTGTTCATGACTAATGTGTAGGTTGTTTTCATAAATATGTTGCTTAGCCTCTGTCACCATAAAGATAATAGGTTGTTGATAACCTTCATCAATATTGTTATGTTTATCAAATTTATCAACAACAATATGCTGAGGAAATACTTGTTCCTTATACTCATCATAAACATGAACTTTTTCATTCAAATCAAAAATAGCATGTGCATCAGAGATGAGATCAAATGTGTCTACAACTATCCAATATTTGTCCCTGTCGTTAATGGAATCTTGATGATCTTCCTCAACAACATAATTTTCATCCTTACCATCAGAAGAAAAAATTTCTTTCTGTTGAATATGCTTCTCAAATATATCACAAAATTTTTCAAAAAGACTTTCAGCTGAAAATTTTTCTTTACAAAATATATTGAAAGCATTATGAAAAATTTCCAGTGAGTTAATACTTGAAGTTGGAAAATATCTGCACCAGTCGAGGGTTGCTCCCTTCAATGAGTATCTGAAAAGCTTGATCTTGACATACTCATGCACAATCTGACATTCATGAATAAACTCATGAAAATCCAGCAGATGTTCGGTTGGAACGTCCCAATCTTCGCCTTTAAATGTAGGAAGGATACCTTCCCATTCATCTATGCTAAGCATTGGGTTTGGAAAACCAACTACATATGAAAAGTCACAAATGACAAACCTTTGAGCCAAAAAGGCTTCCATACTTGGATCCCCCGTGGAGTTGCCTAGTGATCTCTAGACAGTGGAGTCACCATGGTGAAAGGTCTACAATCAAAGATATGTCCTCTTCTTGTTCACCATCAAGAAGCAGATATGTTCGTTGTTGTTGTCCCAGGGAAGATGTCTTCGTTGTTTCATCCCCAACAACGGCGCCAAAAGATGTTAGTGCTAGAAGTTTCCCCTAGACTGCTATAGGGTCAAGCCTAGCACATCTTCAGTTATTGCAATGATTTTATAAATAAGGATGTGTTTTGGGTTTTGAAAGAAGGTGGATTAGGTAGATGGAAAGAAAAAGGCTAGATGCAGACTAGTTTAAAACACCATTGGGCATGGAGTCAAGTAAACACCTTGTTGATCGAAGGCAATCAAATTTCATATCATATAAGAAGTTTAAATGAAAATGGGTAGAAGAATAGGAATAAACAAAAGTATAACACCCATCAAACCAAGATTCTCTTTGCAAAATGGATGAAAAGGTACTTGAAACAAACACATAAATAATAGGCAATCACAGTAAAATATTTATCGCTCAAGAATCTATCATCCATGGGAAGAGTGTTGGGAAGTTCATTTCCTCAGCGAATCTGTCCTTCAATATTCCAAGTGGATGTTGCCCCTTAGCAGGTGCAATTTCGACAATCTTGTCTTGCGAGTCACGAATGCACCGTGAATTAGTGAATCCATGCACCAATGTCTCAACAGGTGTTTCATTCTCTGATTCATCACTTGTATCAAATTCACTAGAATTTTCGAGAGTCTCTGCAGAGTTGTCATCCTCTTCTCCAAGAATATTGTTCCAGTTCTCATTTATACAAATTTTATGTGATTTGTACAGGGACCTGGAACATAATTCCTTTAATGCTTTCATAACAGCATGCACACACACTTTGCATGTCTAATACGTGTTTTTGTATTGCAAGCGTCTTTTGAGAGCCACAGCAATTGTCAGTGTATCGCTAATGAATTGTGGCGAGGCTTTTTGCACAACATCTTGCTGAACAGGCACATTAATAATTGTTCTTGTTAATCCCATCTAGGGTCATTTATAGCCTCAGGGCCTGATTTGTGAAAATGCAATTCGTAGAGACACAAGTCTCTCTTCAAGTTCCTTAAGTGCACTTACATTTGGTAGTGGTGTATTACATCTTATTTGATCAGGGGTTGCAAATTGTGGCAGTTTTCCATTTTCAAGCGACTGTCTGCATGGAAGACAAATTTTTCCACTGGAAAATGTTTTATCATGTTTTGTCAAGCGAAGGTATTTTGCTTCCAAATTAGGCATGAAAGACTTAATTTTTTTTGCGAAATTCAATTGATCGCAAATTGCACATACAATGGAAGGATTTTCTTTGATTTGTTTCATGTAGTTATGTCTTGCATCTTTCTTTTGCAGGGAAGCATGGGTAGAAAGTGTTTGCTGGTTTTCATTGGAAGTAGTGCATGGTGTTTCTTCTAGCCCATGAAATGTGATTTTTTCCTTTGGGACAGTTGCATGACCATTGTGGGATATGTGACCATACCTATCTATGTTGTGTTGTGCATGAACAATTTTTTTTAGATTGTGATATGTCAATTTATCTCTAAAAGGAAGCATAGCAATGCATTTTTTTCTCTCGCTCATGAACTTTTTCAAGTTGCGGTAACTTAGTGTACTTTTTTGTTCCAAGGCAGGTTGACCTGATAGCAGTTGGGATGAATTTCATTGTGATTAAATAGCATGTGACGCTTATGCACATTTTATGTGGTTTGGTTGGCATTGACACTGGACACTGGAACACCAGTAGTTCCTATACCACCAATGTTTTTTTTCTCTCTTACGTATGAAATTTTTCAGATTGTGGTAACATAGTCTACATTTTTTGTTTAAGCCCTGTATGGACTTGTCACAACTGGGATGAATTCCACCCATGATTTTTTTCAAGTTTTGATAACTTAGACTACGTTTTTTGTTTAAGCCATGTATGGCCTCATCACAACTGGGAGGAATTTCACGCATGATTTTTTTCAAGTTGTGATAACTTAGTCTATGTTTTTTGTTTAAGCCATGTATGGCCTTATCACAACTGGGAGGAGTTTCATTCTCATTAAATAGCATGCCATGCGTATGCAGATTCGATGCAGTATGGGTGGCATGGACATTGAACCCTGAACTAGTGATATGTCCAAGCAAAGGTTGATAATGGATATGTGTCATATATGTTTTCAATGAGAGGATGTCATTTGTTCGATCATAATTCGAATCAATAGACCAGGAATGGATAGTGCCATCTGGCAGAGTCGACCATACCTGGATATTTACTCTAAATATGATAGATAGCCATTGCAAATAGAATGTGCAACCCTCCACATTTCCTTTTTCATATGCAACTCCATGTTTACAAGGTATTCCTGCCAACTTGCAATTATCGACACATTTTCTAGGAGATATGGCGAAAGATGTTGATGCAGGCAACTACAAGCATGTTGGTTTCCACCTATAATTGCATTGAAAAAGGACTGTACAGTGTAAAGCCACAACAATTGCACATCAAACTTTGTTGCTACTAAACAACAAATTGAATTGAACAGACTATCTCCACAACTATATACAACAGTTGTCGCTAGCTGCAAACCATCGCATTCTATGCGATGCATAATCCGTTTCCACTACGATTCAAGGTCTTGGAAAACGAGGGACAAGTAAATATGAGGTACCCCAAGATTGCATATGGACATTTTTTTGTACAACAATGGTTCATAATGACCACTGACTACATTGGCATCATGGAACAAGATGCAATATGGATTGTTAGATGCAGTTTTGTTGAATAGTAGATATCTTGTCTTTCTTGTCAATGACCATATTCCAATTGATATATTGAGCTAATTAGACAACGACCGTATACAAAATGTATCTCCCCAAATCCCCCTCTCATATGCATGCAAAATTGGAGATGAAGACAACCACATCTTTAAAAAATACGAAGAGACATCATGTATTCCATGCAACTGCCAAATAAAATCATATTCCAGTTCATATTCATACGAATCCAATGCCTCAACATCGCCATTTTTTAAACATCCCAGGAAATAATCTATCAATCCATTGCGTAAGTCGATCGAGGAATAACGGAAATGAAGTAAAACCTGAAATGCATCAAAAAGGCAATCCCCTATAGTATATGAGAATACATCCAATCTAAAAATCCCATTGCTATGCAACACCTCGTCAATGTTGTCATGTATAATGGATTGTGTATCTATTTCATACGAGTCAAAATCTATTACTTTTTTCATCTTTCGAACTATTATTTTGAAGTTGTTTCTTAGCTACTTTCAGTTTGTATGAAAGCAGAGAGAAGGGGAAAAAAAGAAAAAAACTAAAACAAGAAAAAATTAAAAATAGAAAACTACAAGCACTGAACTACGTACGAATCCCAGTATGTATCCTTCAACCTTCTTCTTGTCAAATTCAATTCCCCCTAGTCTCCACAACAGATGACAAGAAAACAAACCTACACCGAAAAGTGAACCAAACGGAAGAAACAACGCAAATAAATAAGACTATAAATTTTTTGAGCACAAAGACCGATTTGAACCTATTTATGGTGTACATCCTACAAGCTTCTCAGAAGTAGAAAAAGTTCCGCAAAATAGAAAGGACAGGACAAAGGAAACAGGTGGACGTAGTTTTTTGACCCAAAGAATAAAAGCATTTCCGGCCTCTACACCCCGACGGATGGTTCCTCCTTGTGACAGCTCTGGATTTGTTTTCTAAACCCCTTTTCATTGCAAATTTCGAAATAGATATGGCACAATATGCAGGACGTGGCAACCAGCATATGAATATGCATGGTTTCTAGGAACAGAAAATAAGAGCACACAGAAAGATGTCCTGCAACAGAATTTCAAGGTAGGGACTCTTGCCATTGAAAAAGATTGTATGGAAGGTGCAAAACACCAAGTAGAAAAAAAGGAACACCAATGAAATGATGTCACATAAACTTACCCATCAACGATGGATGACAAGAGCTTAGCCACAAAACTTGCAAACCGCAACAACAGGCCCAACAACTTGCAAAGTTGAAGAACAACAAACTAGTGAACAATCAACTGCAACTTCAGGACCTCAACTTTGAAAAGTTGAATCAAACAAGAACAAGAAGCTCGAAATGAACCAACAAACAAGAATCAACCACTAAACCATCGATGTCAGTGGGGGAACAATTTTGCACAATTTCACTGTAAACAACACCATCAAAAAATATAGAACGAAACTGTACAATAAACATTTAAGGCTGCGAGACTCGTTAGGTAAACACCTAAGACTATCAGAACCGTTGAAGATCCTTGTCATGTGAAAACATTTAAGAAAGACTGCAGCATTGCAGGCCTGTTTACATATGCAACAATGACAAAGACTCTCAAAGCACACAAGAATAAAGAAAAAATCACAAACAGTAATATGCTAGAGAATGTATTCAAAGGACAAAGTTTGGATATGCTAGCATATCGAACATTGGGATAAATTTAGCTAGTAGAAAATACTAAGACAAACGTTAAAACTAATGCTAGCGTTAATCCGCATTCAAGCAATACATAGGAAAAATATATGATTCAAAAACACTGTATACGATCAAAAAGTTTGGATATGTTACCATATAAAACATTGGGAATAACGAAG
This sequence comes from Picea engelmannii, assembly GCA_009831015.1. NCBI lineage: Eukaryota > Viridiplantae > Streptophyta > Pinopsida > Pinales > Pinaceae > Picea > Picea engelmannii. Next base: position 195,449 of record ML786572.1, on the reverse strand, counting down.
CCGGCAATAAGACCTCCAATCTGTTATCCAATCAGATCATTACATATATGGTGCTTTTTATTATATAAAAATCAATGTTTTTAGTTCCCTAGCTCCAACAATAGATATTATGAAAATATTTGTGGTCAAAGGACAAACTAATATGAATTCAACGAATTATCGATTTCTATAGTCCCTCTATGCCTACAGTAGGGACTAATAAAGACAAAGAGTAATATATCTTCATAAAACTAAACCAAACATTTGTTAACCAGTTTGCGTCCCTCCCCTCCCCTCAGGTATTTCTTTGATTAACTCCTTTATGGTGCCTTCATCCAACTACAATCCCCATCCTCTTAAATGAAAATGAAACCACACAGAAATATAAATGAAAACGTGTTCCTCTACTCCTCTCCGGTCTTGTCTTTCTTTGATTCACTCCTTTATGGTGTCTTCTCCCAACTATAATCGTCTTATGCTTGTGCAACAACACAGAAACATAAATGAAAATGGAAGAAATGGACAATTATTGTTTACATAATCATGAAGACACCCATACCCATGGAAGTGCTAAAGGTAAAATGATCGGCTATAAAAAGAGACTAGTGATAAATCTCCACACACGCACATGCATAAACCGAGTGATTAAATAAGCACTCACAAACTGAGCAAGTAAATAAACATGTAGACAAGTGCAAGCATAGTGAGAAAGTAGAAACTCATGGAGAGTACAACTGTTAAAACAAGGTGGAGCACTCACCGATGACGCACTCGCATGTAGAGCGAGCGAGCAAGTAAAAATGTACACAGAGTATCGCTAGTAAAGAAGGCGAAGAACTCACCAAAGGCGCCCCATTCATAGATGAATGAACATTGTAAAAAGAAGAGCGCAAAGCCCTAGTAAAAAAATCTAAATGGACTAAAAACACTAAATTATAGTAAACATAATAAAACATTTTAATTTAAAGTGAATTTTCATTGTTATGTTAATCACTTTTTTTATGACGAGCCGACATATTTTGTTATGCAAGGAAGTTAATGTTTTAAATCATAGCCTTTCATTTAGTGTGGCGACGAAGAATATTCCGACCATGTGAAATCTTGTCCATTAAATGCCCATCTATAATTAAAAGCCTATTAAATTTGGCCATTTCCAATAGATGTATGCCTATGAGCATAACTAGATTCTAACAATGTAATATGCTCAGTTGCTTATCACCTTATGAAATGTACTATGGAGCTTTCCAACAAAACAGTGGACCATACAAAGTGACACTTACTGTTTTTTATCTTATTTTCAATCAAAATATATTTCCCAAGAATGAATGTAACTAAGGATGAATGTAATTATATTATTTATAAATAACACATCCACATTATAATTATATATGAATGTAATTATAGGATGACCAGGTGATGGAAAGAATGATGGAAAAGATGGGAAAATGAACCAAGTCCCCACTGCATTATATACCATGTACCACTCAACTTCTTTAAAATATCCAAGCTTTATCTATTGGAATATTTTTATCCATCTGGTGCTTTATCTACTTTCCAGCACCAATTCTCGTACTCATAATGCAACTGTGATCCGAATTATTTTCGACACGAAATGAGAGTGGAGATATAATAAGGAAATGCAGAGAGATATCGTAGATATTCAATAATATAACATAAATATATCAAATATGCAACCATAAACACAGAGATACAGTAATACACAATTTCTATTAATGAAATAAATGTACAGAGACTGTAAAAATACAGAGTGAAAGACTCGCTAGAATGGTGGCAGCTTATCTCTGAGAAGAGATGTGACGGCTACTCACATTCGCAAGAAGATGGTTACAATGAGGCTCTAGAGGCCTTTTTTACAATAATCGGGAATGCCAAAAGTCCTAGACATCCAAAAACCTAACCCTAGGAGATGAAGCGCCAAAAGTCATGTGGGCCCCGTTTGGGTAAGTTGGTGCATCAACTTCCCGAGGTCGTAACTTTTGCATACGATCTCCATTTTAGGCGTGTGATAGCTCGTTGGAAAGGTATCGTAGAGGAGATTCATTTTGGGGGCTCAATCATGCCTTTGGCTATCATTGATAACCTCGATCTCGAAAAAAATTCATTTAGGCCCTCAAAATGGCCCCGGAAGTGAAAACCTGCTAAAAATAGTAAATTGCCAAAATGGCCAGAAAACTGTTTTGAGCCATATGGAAAAGGTGGGTGGCCCCCGATATCCATCTAGATCAATCCTCCCTCCTTAGGAAGCAATGGTCTCCATTGCGTTGAGTTCCCGGGGGAGAGGGAAAAACATTTGTTGAATCTGCATCTTAGTGAGCTACTTGTCTTGCTAGAGAAGTCACGCTGCTTAGTTTGTGGAAATCTGTCACGAACCTGTGGCTGGAAGGTTTGGACCTTTTTAACCAGTCTGGCTATTTTAGGTAACTGTGTGCAGAAGGAATCTTCGTGCTTTGCTGCAACCTTGTCGACCTGCTTATGTTGGATATAAGGTGCTTTGGCCGAAGCTGTGGTGGCTGCAGTATCCTTCTGTTCACCCTTTGAACAGATTGTGGAGAAGATGAATTTTCTAGTATGAGATACTACCTTGCAGCACTGTTTAGGTGGGGCAGTAGTTGGAAC
>ML786572.1:151743-169698 GCA_009831015.1 Picea engelmannii | reverse complement strand
GGGGGGAGAGGCAGTTAGAGAAATATAGGGGGGAGAAGTAAAGAGAGAGAGGAAAAGAAGGAAGACGTGAGAAAGAGAGAGAGAGGAAAAGAAGGAAGGCGTGAGAAAGAGAGAGAGAGAGTGGGGGAGAGAGGGGAAGAGAGGGAGAAAAGGGGAGAGGGTGGGAGGAGAGAGGGAGAGAAATGGAAACTTAGGAATAGGAGTGTGCATGCGTTCCAAGACTGCATGCACGTTCTTAAGAGCATGTGCGCATTCTTAGGATCTCATGCACATTCCTTCCACTTCAATTTTTTGGGGGGTGGAAATGACAACTCTAGCTTACATGTTTGTTGCGTTAATTGCTCAGGATGACAAACCTAGTGGTTTGGTCCACAAATACATTAAAACTTCCATTTTTATGAATACCTCTCAATATCTCTATTTTTGAGGTTATTTTTCTATAGGTTACACAAATTCATTGTTGATGAAACTACAAACACAATAGAGTCGAGTATGCTTCCAAAAATACATTTATTTTTTAATTAACATTGTTTACTATTTTTAATCTATTTTTGTCTTGTAGAATCCTAAAATATATACCTCCTTTATTTTTGTTATAACTTTTTATGAGCTTAACCATTTTTAAAATAAGTTATAGGCCTCAACTCTAAGATCTACAATCTTAAAAAACAAAATGTTTGATAATGTTTGATACATTGACTACATTATATTTTGCTTGAAAAATAACATATCATTGTTAAAAAACTCAAATTTCACTTAAAATTATATAATTAAAAATTATACATTTTGAGAGTTAATTCAATTTCCTACATTTCATCTTTTTACACCATATTCAATTTCATTGTAAAAGTACCTTGAATAATCCCTCCAAATTAACACAACTTGTTGTTTTTCCATGTTTTCATTATCACTAACTCCTCATGAGATTTGTTACCAAACCAACTTAAATCCATCTTAAACTCTGATCTATCAAGCACCAAGAGGGATCTAATTTCTTAAGGTGTAATTTTTATTTTTTAATTAAATCAAGTTGTTTTACACTGTGAGTGTAATTGTTTCTTTTTTAATTAAATCAACTTTATTTTTATTATTGTTATTTTTTTTAATTGAGTGAATTTTAATTTTTTTTTTATTATTGAATAATTTTTTTTTTCTTGAACAATTTAAAAAAAAAAAAAATTAGTATATGTTATCTAATATAATAATGCTAATACCTCAATATCTCCCCATACTGAGTTGTAAAGCATCTGGCTATTCTAAATATAATTAAACAACTCCAAAATTAAATCTATCTTCAACCTTACTAAAAATTATTCAAACCAATTAAAACAAACAAAAAATGATACATCTTTAGAATTTATTGTCAATGTAAATGTGTATTGGTCATACACAAATTATTATAGCATTTTAAAATAGCAATTTTAGATATAAAAGCAATCGACATAATTAAAGGTACTAGTTAACAGTATATGCTTATCTACATGGATTAGGATAATTAATATTAATGCATTTTAAATGTTAATATTAAAATTAAAAAATATATATATAAAAAAAATATGTCACTTTTGGATTGAACAGGTGTAGATAGTCATGTAATTCAAAAGGTTAGTTGTATTTATTGCATTTGGTTTTATGATAGCATACACGTGTGATTTAAATTTTCCTGTATTAAATATACTCAAAGCAAGTGTTTAGTTGGAATTCCAAAAAAAATTATTTTAAAAATATTAACATTAATACATCTTAATTTAAAATTCATAACTTTACATCTACCAATCAACATTACATTACTTTTATGCTAAATATATACAGAAATTTAATTCTCATAATGAAACCTTTTTTCCAATCACATTAATGAACTAGAAATTAAGTTGTTTTGATAGTAACAGATTTTTATATTGGAATTTAAATTAAGTTGTTTTGATAGTAAAAAAAATATATATTAAAATTTAAACTAAGTTGTTTTGATAGTAAAAGATTTTTATATTGAAATTTAAACTCATTAGAATAACTTAAATGGATAGTAAAAAGATTTTCCTTTTAATAATACACAAATGATATAAAAATTAAGTCAATCAAGATGGCAAAAGATTTGATTTGATAGTAAAAGATTTTTATATTGAAATTTAAACTTATTAGAATAACTTAAATGGATAGTAAAAAGATTTTCTATTTAATAATAGAAATGTTATAATGATATAAAAATTAAGTCAATCAAGATGGCAAAAGATTTGTAGCTAAAAGTAAATAAAATCTATAATAAAAAAAAAAAAAATTAAAATAAGAGTTTTTAAATAATACAAGTTTTCTAAAAATTAATAAATTAATTTAATATTAAAATTATAAATTTAAATAACATTAACTTTACATAGTTTTTAAATAATAAAAAAAAATTAAATTAATAAATTAATATAATATTAAAATTATAAATTTAAATAATTGTAAGTCAATCATTAACTTTACTACTCGGTTATCGATTTCTTGAACCTCCAATTAAGTTAAAGATGCTCGGAGCGAAAAAAAAATAATTGATAATAAGACTGAGCGTTAATTTTAAAATATGATCAGAGTTTTACTACCATTTAAATTTTATGTACGGTCGAACGTTTGTATGATCGGAGTTTTACCGCAATTTTCGAACTATAAAGTATGTTTCGAATTTTATACAAGATTGAGGGTAATTTAAAGGTAAGTTTTATGATAATAATAATGAAGGGTAAGGCTAACCAGATTAAAATTGGTAGAAGTTAAGAATTTTCGAAGTATAAAGTATATTTCAAGAAAAGAATCTTATAGGGTAATTTAAAGGTAAGTTTTATGATAATAATAATGATGGTTAAGATTAACCAGATTAAAATTGGTAAAATTTAAAAAAAAAAAAAGATTATTTAGATTTTTTTTAAATGTTATTTTCATGTTGGAAAAATATTAAGATAACGGTTCCAAGATCACTAAAACTTTGATGACTTAGAAGATTAGGATTCTAAGAAAAAATTGAAGTGTCTCAAATTGCTATTTATTGTTATCATTTTGGTTTCTATTTTTAATAATAGTTTTTAGGTTCCTAATTATTGTCCATTTTCTTTCATTTCTAGTTTTCATTTCTTTACATTTTTAACTTCCTTCCTTAATTTAGCTTTATCTTTTGGAATGAGATCTTCATATATAAATATTCCTAACCTGAGTTTTACTAAGTATGTCATATTTATGAGCATTAGAGCTTACCATAATCATAATCATCTATTTTTATGTTCAATTATTTTGTCCAATCTTTTTAACCAGAATCATCTATCTTTATGTTCAATTTGTGATTTATTTTTTTATTTCTTCTTTACTATTGTTAATGAGTCCTGGTCTTTCTATTCTTTTGCACAAAAAGTTATGAGGTTCAAGGCTCTTTTGTTATGTTCCTGTTTTAACTCTATGAACTTATTCATTTCCTTTTTTATAGGTTTGATATCAGATTTGTGTTGCATACTATTTAGGACCAAATTGTTAATTAGTTCTTATAACTCTTTAATCTTATCCCTAAGATTGTTATTTTCTTGGACCTCTTCTTCATGCCTTGATTGTTTTTTTTCTTGGTTGTTTTTTTCTATTTCTTGTAATCTAACCTTCATTTTGCAGGAGTCTTAAACCCTAATAGTTTATTGTCTATTTGTCGCATAATATTATCTTATAAAGATTTAAATTTATTATCCAACATTGTTACTAAGTCACTTTGAAGCATTGCTACTAACTCACTTTGAAGTTTGGCTTTTCTCTTCTCTACGTTTTTTCATTGATTGTATAGATCCATGAAGACTATACAAGGTGGAGGATAATCTAAAGGTTTTGCCAAATTTAATTTATGAAATCATGTTTTTGAAAATTCAATTGTTAGAAAATGTGGTTTTGAAACGTCCAATTTTTTGAGTGGACACTTTGCCCATCATCAAAGACATGGGAAGTTAATCTAATATTTCCAATAACACTCAGCATGTCATTAACTTAGGATATCCTTGATAATGATAGTGTCCACTCAAAATATATCAAAACCACATACATATCTAAAAAAAATTAACATTATCACTAACTTTTACTAACTTATCACTAATTGTGGAAACCTACTTTTTCAAATTCTATATAATCAAAACTAACCAAATACTTACTTTTTGTTTCACCAAATTTTTACAACCGAAAGATGTTTGCTGGCAAACAATTCGAGAGAGACTGGCCTCCGATGGAATCAATGTACCGTTCCTTTCACTTTCGCTTTTGTACTTTTACCTATAATTTATGGTTTTCAAAACAATGCAATCGAAACTTTCATCTCTCTGTGACGAATTTAGCATACAAATAATTTGATTCCATTTCTTAGACTTCACGTTTTTGGTGACTTGCTCACAGCTATCTCTGTGAAATAAATGATATTCTTTAGACAAATAGAATCGCGAACTTCTGTAATATCGAATATGTACACTTCGTGCACAAGTAACCTGTCAATCCGTCAATCTTTTGGAAATAGCTTTTTCTTTTGGAAATATCGGCATCTGTACCTGTCAATCCGTCCATAACTAAGCCTCAATGTTCTTCAGTTACTGTAATTTGTAGAAGCCTGAAGCTCAATTGGCTCTACCGCAAAAAGAGAAAATGAATGTGATAATCCCGCTTTTAGGAACAGCAAGCGCTGCAGCTGCAGCATTTGCCTTCGCGCACAGGAAGCTCACGAGGCATCATATGTTAGAAGAACAATATAAGCAAATCAGGGATGCAGCTGCAAGGCTCTGGGTGGCTTCCAAGCATCCCGTCACCATTCTTGTTCTTGGATTTCAGAACCATGGCCGGAGCTCCTTTGTGAATACTATGTTCAGAGTTCTTTACAAGGAGGAAGGTCCTCTCATAATGAGAGCAGAGACGGGGCCGACGAAAAATACTACAACTGCACGGAGAGTGCTGAGAGTGAAGAATAAGCTTATGGGATTGTACCCAAAATATTTGATGAACCTGATCGATACTCCATGTTCCTCGACATCGGACGATATCAATGACGATGCTCTCAGAAACCTTTTAAGAGGTGGAGGAATTGAAGATCAAATTTCAGAAAACGATCCTTCCAAGCAGAGAAACGTTAGAACAGTGCCTGAGTGTGTGATATTGGTGATGAAAGCTGAGGATTGTCACATCGGAGGACCTGCCTGGGATCGATTGCCAGCTTTGGTGAAAATTTTACGTGCAGAAGGTATTGATCTTGGGTCGCACTATTTCTTTTTATTGTTTACAGGTTTTTTCGCATATGCTTATTCGCATTCTATGAATGTGGACGATTTCCCTTAATTTTTTATGGTTTTTTTTTCGTTAAAAACATGGAGGGATCTTTCATTCACACCATGATCGCATTGATGATTTGCAGGGCTTCAATTTGTCGTGGTTTTGACGCACAGGAATGAAGCGCGGAAGGCGTCCATAGACCTGGGGGATCTCACAAGAAGGGTTGCTGCGAGAGCCGGGACAGATTTTGTTCATTGTATTGAGAATTATGTTGTAGATCACCATGATGGGAAGAATAGTTCGAATGTGAGCAACGATTTTGACACGCACAACCAGACACTGAGCATCATGAGGCAGTGCTTTGAGTATGTGAGGCAACACCGTCAACTGAAGCGAAAACGCATGGACAAACTCCATGGCGCAGGAGATGATCAGGTTTCCTATGATTCCTCGGCTTCAGACTGAGTGAACACAACCATGGATTCTGGTTCGATAATGGCATGAGTTTGTACTGGTACTAATGATGTATTGGTTTGTTATGGATCCCTGTGATCTTATACAATTATACATATCAGAGGTCTTCAAAATTTTGTCTCTGTAATTCTTAAATGCATCCTCTTAAATGAAATACTCAAGCACCATCATATATAAATTGATTTCTGGGTATTCTCTTAAATGAATTGCACTTTAAAACAAACTTATAAAGAAAGTTATTAGAATGGATCTTACATTTCACATTTCTTTATGAAAAATTCAAGTAACATCGATATGAATGTTGATATATCTAACTGATTTGCACTTTCATATTTTTTTCCACGTGGAAGTGTTAAATTTTTTTTGTTGGAAACAGTGATCAGCAACAATAAGTATGAAAGTCACCTCTGGCTTTAGATCAAATCAATTGAATTAATTCTCTGGGTTTTGAAAAATCTTTTATATATATATATATATATATATATATATGAAGAGCTCTACAACTATGTTTAGATAGGAAGAGTAAGAGGAAGAGCTCTACAACTACAACTATGTCTATATAGGAAGAGTTGCCTTTCATAAATAGCTCTTGTTTGTTATGAGTTGTGATTGAGTTATTATTTTGTTTGTTATGAGTTGTGATTGAGTTATTATTTTGTGTTTTGTAATGATTTAGTATTAGATAGGAAGAGTTATCTTTCAGAAATAGCTTTTGTTTGTTATGAGTTGTGGTTGAGTTATTATTTTGTGTTTTGTAATGATTTAGTAATTTTTTCTCTCACTTTTAAGAATAGGTGAAAAAACTTAAAGAGTGAAGAATATCACTAGAAATTTTGTATTTAAGAGTATCATCATGTATCATTACATAGAGCACATGAGAACATAAAAATGCATCTTTGAGAGTAGAGGTTTGTCTCATAGTATGAGGGTTTTTATTAATGTAACCACTTAGGTGTTCCATTGTTGTTTTGTTGGTTTCCATATCTATTTATTTCTAAAAATTGTTTTGCATGGTCTTAGAGCTAGCACATGCCTCATCTCTCTCAAAAGGGAGGTTCATGGATTATGTGTGTAGGTTATTCTTTTACTGTGGAAGTCTCTATCAAGAAGGACATCATTGTAGCTATGTGAAGGCATGCTAAAGACAGTTGGCCAGTTTGTGCTCGTAATGGTGCTTGAGCTTGGAAACGATTACAAAAAAATAAGTTGGGGGCTTTGTTTGTCAATGTCATGCATTTTAGAAAAATGGTTGTATAACAATCTCAAAGTTGTAGGGAATACATGTGAATAGATATTGAGAGGGCAGTGGCAAGTAGTTGGAAGGAAGGCTATAGTATGGTACATAGTGCATGGTGCTTTTTTTCATGGTGTCTACTTGCAATTTGCAAGGAAACCACGAAGTGGAGGCCGTGGTTTTGGCAACACAAGATAACTTGTAGAAAAGCTTGTTGGGAGTGACTTCCATGGTGAGTACATTATTATTTTCCTTGCTTGATAGATCTAGTTTATGGAAATTGTGATAAGTTGGTTTCAAGATTGTCATATTTGAAAGGCCTAGTAGTGTGGATGAATATGTAATGGAGAGACAAAGTTTGTGATTGTTAGGTAGAAAGCCTTATGCACTAGTTGAAGATGGATTTGATCAAGGAAAGCTTATATGAGAATGAAATTGTGTTATGGAAGAGACAACAATTTTCAAGGATGTATATGGAAAACTCGTTAGATGCTTCATGTTGTAGAAAATAATCTAAATTATGTATGTCTTGAGAAAAAGTACAAGCATGAAAAATCATTATGACTTAATGTGGCATGACTAATATTGACTTAATGTACTTGTGCAGAATAATATTTGGATCAACTATAAGCTTGGTTTCATGATGTAAAGGGTAAATGATTGTAAGACTTAATGTGGCATGCATAACCCTTGAATCGTGGCATCCATAACCCTTGAATTGTTGGTCTTGTAGGGTGTGTCTATGAGTCTCATGAGGCATGAAGGTATTTTTGTTGTTGAAGACAACAAGTAGGCATGTTGGTGAGGATGTGTATATCTTGAAACATGTAACCTTGGAAATTATTGTTCTTCATGTGTTCTCGGTGAAGTAATTTAATGGTCATGATTGTTGCAGTGTAAATTACTTTTGAGGGAATATTCCTTGATAGGTATGAGAGGGATATTTCATGAGAGCTCAATTTAAGCTATATAAGATGGCACTTTCATGACAAGTACTCTCTATGGGGGAGTGTCAAAAATAGTTATTTCTTGTTCTGTAGTTGACACATGTGCTATCACTGAGTTTTCAAGGAGGGTGATAGAAATATCTCTTGCTTATTGTGTAGTTGTCACATGAGTTGTGATTGTCTTGTTATCTTGTGCAAATTCAGTATGTGCTTTGTAATGATTTAGTAAGATTTTATGTTGTTTCTAAGTCATTAAAAAACACGTACTAAAGTTACACAAGATAACAACTCATTCTTAACTCATGTGACAACTACACAACAATTAATTCACTATTTCAAACACTCCTCGTGATAACTCAATAAAAAATTATGTGACAACTACGCAACTAGCAAAAGTTATTTCTAACCATGTATATCTAAATGAACTACACTCTAAAACCAACTTATAAAGGAAAAGCTATAAAAAAAAATATAAAGGAAGGGTTATTAAATATAATTTGATTACACAGATATATTTAAATGAATTTCATATTTAAATCTACTTTTAAAATCCACTTATAAATTAATTGCATTTTAAAATCTACTAATTTAGGAAGAGCTCTCTAATGATATTTTGAGAGGAAAAGATTTTTTATTAAAAATTTATGAGTTGTACTTTAAAATCTAATAATTTAGGAAGAGCTCACCATATTTTGAAAGGAAGAGTTATTTTATAAATTTTTGATGAATTGCAATTTAAAATCTATTCATTTAGGAAGAGCTCTCCAATGATATTTTGAGAGGAAGAGCTATTTTATACAATTTTGATTTTGATGATATTGTTGAAAAGATAAAACAAACAAAAAATATTTAATTAAAAAAAATAGATTAATTCAAAATAAATAATAGCATATTTCAAACATATGTTTTTAATAAAAAAAATTAAGCAGGGCAATGGTGGCATTGGCGATTGGGTGTAACCTGATACGAAACAAATAAACAGAATTGTAGATAATCAAAGAGTAATAACGTTCAAAGATAACAGACAGTGTCTAAAGACATTGTTACAACACTTAAGCACGGGGCATTGTGATCAAAACATCACAATGCATACTAAACATGCACACCATGTTCAACATTGGCACATAACACATTTGTATCACACACTAACAATGACTCATCGGGTCTGTTATTTATATCTTCAAGATCTAACCAACTTCCTTGGAATTGAGAAGATCTTGTCCACATATAACCATCAGTGGTTCCGTCAAATCTGCATTGTTTAGTCATCTCGACAAGGATGCTCAAACTGACCATCCATGCATCTAACTCATAATCAATTTCTCACCCAGTCGATCCATTGACCGACTAATGTAGATATATGCTCGATCGCTTGGTCGACTGTTTCTAGATGTAGGTTGACCACTCGGCTGACTAATTCTAAGAGAAGTGTGATGAACCATTAGAATATAAGGTTCCAACATCCCCTCGTTAGCATACGGCTCTAAATATTCAAGAGGTAAAATTAAGTCAATAGGACACCCACCCATAAGTACAGCTTCCTAAAGCCCAAGCATCAAAATAGAGCTTGATAAAATTAGCTTCAGAGAAAGGTTTTGTAAAGATATCAGCTACTTGATCATCTATTCTGCAATAGACAAGAGAGGCAATGTTCTCATGAACCAACTATATCAGGTAGTAAGCATGGAGCTCAACACATTTCATCTTACTGTGGGAAACAAGGTTGTCAACAACTTGAATGGCACTTTGATTGTCACAGTAGATTGTAGTCGAGGTCTGTAGAGGAAATCCAAGTCCACCCAAGAGTTGGTGAATCCATACTACCTTTTTACTTGCATGAACGATGCCACAATATTCTAATTTTGTAGTTGACAAGGAGACTACCTTGTGTTTCTTATACAACCAAACCAACAGTCAAATGCTAAATCGAAACACATATCTAGAAGTGGACTTTCAATCATCAAAGTCGTATGCCAGATCAAAGTCAGTGAAGTCAACCAGCGAATATGAACTTCGACAATACTTGATACTGAAATGAGTGATACCCTTGAGATAGAAAACAAAACAAAGTCACCAACTTAACAATAAATGTGACCTCAAAACAAGAACTCTAGCTCTCAAAACCCATATTTTTGCATCAAAAACACCAAAATCAACCTCCAAACCAAGAAGTGGTTCTACTAGTGGCACCCTTTTTTTTTCTAGATTAGAATTATAATAAGTTTCCACCATAGTTTTAAATTCTTGTAAAATTGCAAACAAAAATCTTAAAATCAACCCTTGAATCAAAAAGCGGTGTTCACAACATCACCTCCTTTTTTTTCGAGGTTAAAATTACAACTTGTTTGAAATCATTGTATTAACAACCAGTATTGTTACGACCAAAAACCTTGAAATCGACCTTCTATACAAACATCAGTGCCAACAATAACACTCTTTTTTCCCAAGGATAATATTACAACTTGTTCGAAACTGTGACCTTTACCATTGTTAACGTTACAAACCAAAACCTCTAAATCATCCTCTAAATCAAAACATAGTGATACAAATAACACATTCATTTATGTTCTAGATGTAGTTGATTGATGGGGAAATTTAGGAACCTACGATACCTATGGGTTCCACGATGCACCCTGTTGCAAATATCCAAGAGACTCGTGCCTTAATTCCAACCATCGAGCATGCCATGGATTAATTTGAAATTAATGAAGGCTCACCGGACCAGGCTGGTAAAGCTGTCTGATTGAACATGCAGTAATTGCAATAATCTGCCAACAGATTTGATCTTGAGAGCATGGTGTTTTCCCTATGTAATTGACATCGGTGTGAATTCGAAGATGGCACCCATCAATAATCACCATATCCTCATTTCAGGTTTAAAGGGAAAAATTTGGATGGCTTCCCATTCATGGTGTTTTAATGCAATTTGTACTTGAATTTTTGCAAAGAGAAGGATGAGTTCAAATGAGTATTGCAAACGCCATTCAACTCTGAAGCTTCCTTTTCCCCAGGACCTAATCTCTCTGAGGAGCACTCAAAAATCTTAGAGGCTCTACATTATCTGTGTTTATCATTATCAGTTGCAGACATTCACCAGACAAAATCACAACAAAGGTTTTGTTGATGAAAAGGAATGGATATCCTTATACCAACATTTTTTAAGCTTCTTGGGATAAGTCAAGATAGGAGGTATTGTTACCCTATGTTTATAACATTTAAAAAAAAATATCAATTAGTCTTCAAGAAGTATGCACTTGGGCCCAATGTTGTCTTTTATGTTGTGTTTTGACAAAGAAATAAAGAAATGTTTGCAACAGAAATCTATAGAAAATTTAATGAAAAATCATGAAACAAAATCTAAAATAAAGATTACACATGTAGTCCAAAATGAGACCCAAAACCATTAATTTTTTTATTAATTGAGTTATGAATTATAGCCAAAAGAATTCTTTCATACCCTGGAATGGGTAAGGACCAGAATAAAACTTAGAAGTCAAAGGTGGAATGTTACAACACACATAGACGATTGGTGTCTTTTAAGTAAAACCAAGACTGAGAAAAACTGGATCAACAAGCCACAGTATGTCAATGTCTTGACTCTTCTGAAGCATGTCAACAATCTATGTTTATTGGTCCTTCTTATTTCCACCTTCAGTAAGACCCCTATCAAATTTTTTTCTTCTATCTCTCCCCTAGCTTGCCCCTCAAGTCCTTCTTTTATTATCCAAAAGTAGTTTTGGGTAGTGTTAGCACTAGAAGTCACACCTAGATTGTTGTAGGTGTAATAGTACCCATCAGAATATAAATGGATTAAATTGGTTTGAGTAGGTGGATCAGTGAGACTAGGAAAGAAAGGGAGAGGGCAACAAAATGTCTGCAGAGGCATTCCATTGGGCATGGAGTCATAACATCCTACAGATCAAAGGCAATCAAACTGTATATCAGACAAAAGGGATATATAATGATGAGTAGAACCATAGTGAATATGACAAAGGGAAGAGCATCCATTATATAGAGATCATTTCTGCAACATATAAAGATTTGCTTAAACAATGAACAATGATTTAATGGGAAAGCTACAATAGTTCCTTTGTTATTCATGAATCCATCAATCAATGACAGCTATGATCCCCAAAACATGCAATATATTCACGAAAGAAGATAAAAAAGAAATGGGAAAAAACATAGAAGACAATCTAATAACAACTCTCATGAATCTTTAATGGTAGAAAATGTTATTACAAACAAGCCCTCAAGATTACAAATGAGAAACTAAAACTGCTCCTCTAGTTCTCTCCTCTCTTGGCTCATGAATCCAACCTTTTTCTCACAAAACCCCTTTCATTTATAGTGAATAATCTCTATATACCCTAAGGAATTTGAAACCAAGGAGTTACATAGGATCCTCCTCCATTTAGGAGTCTTGTTACAAAAGATTCCAACAAAAGCCTAACAAATTCCTATTTTGGGGGGATTTTGTCTATGATGATAAATTCCTTTTGAAACATGTCATCCTGATTGATTTGGAGATGGAACATGTGTCCCTTATGTCCAAATAACTCCTAGGATACCATTTTAACCTTCCTTGGCAAGTGGCAACCTCCAAACAAGGCGAATATCCAACAATTATGCAAAACAGAGAGTTTGCAGTGCACTGGTGTTTTAATTATATCTCTCAAATCACAAACTGAGTTAGTCTAAAATTTGGTTAGAAAGTCAATGCAATTATCATTCTCCTTCAAAAAAAAATTCAGAAAAACCCACATCACCATTTTGGAGTTATGATCAAATGTTTAGAAGAAGTTGCTACAGGAAATGAGTTCGCAGTGCCCCTGTCTACCAGTTCGCAACGCCAAAAGGAAAAAACATCCAAAACCACTTTCTCGACCTTCAAACAGGATGAAAACCCTCATGTAGTACCATATGGTCCTAAGGTTGTTGTGGATGTTGATAAGTTCGAACGTGAGTGCCTGCAACCTATCCAAGCTACAATGCTCCTCCTTAACTTCTTCGCGGCGCCAGTTCACAGCGCCAACTCAAATATAGCTTGCACACTTTGAGGATGTTTTTAGTTGATGGTATGACATAATCCCTAGAGAAATGGTTAAATTGTAGGCTCTGAAAACCATAAATCCTCCTTGACATGATCAATCTTATGTGTTAACATATGGCTCCATAGGGGATGGCATGCTCCATGTGAGCTGCCAAGAACATGCAGGTCTAGTGCCTTATGCATTCCATCTCTGTCCACAAAAATTGTATGTCTGAGAGCAACTTCACTCCTTATTGAAAACTGAGAATATTCACACACTGAAAACAAAAACCACTGCAAACCAAATGAAAACTGAAGGTTGCATTCAAACTAAAAACCAAATGCTTGCATGGAAAACTTATTTATATACATTCCTACTCCTAACTGTTGAAAAACTAAACTTTCAAATATATACAAAATTCCTCAATAACCATACAAATAACTTTGTGATCGAAAGATCTTCGTCGTCATCTCGGAAACTGAGCACTAAGTAACAATAGAGACATAATGACAGCCACACATACTTCCTTGAAAAATCATACTTACAATCCAGGAACTTTGTTCGTATGATGACCACAACTGAAAATCTATTGATGCAAAACATCTCCATATAAATAGCAACTGGACCTTGAAATCTATACAAAATTTGTTGTGGCTCATTAATGAATTCCTCCTTTTTTGATTCAAGCATGGGCTGGCTTGAAAACTGTTGCAATATATTCACACTCTTTTCACCAATTTCCAGTGAATATGGGTGAATATGAAATGGGATATCAAGATCTATAGCTGGGACTAGCTCATTTTTACATTTGTAATAATCAAGCTGAAAATGAGAGTTGTCAACAAGTATTGTATCAGAGACATGTATATCTTCTTCTAGTCCATTTTCTTGTGAAGGCATATCATAATGAAGATCATTCAAAACCTCTTGATCATCGTGAAAAGTACTTTCTTCTATGGAAAATTCTTCATCACAAGTATGCTTTCCATGACAAGCAAAGTCTTTACAAAGTAAAGAAAACTCATCACAACATTTTTCATAAAGATGTTCAGCAGACAAATACTCCTTACAAAACAAATTAAAAGAAACATGAAAACTTGTCAAAGAGTGGAAGATATTGGCACCAGTCACGAGCTATTCCCTCCAATGAGTACCTGAAAATATTGATCTGAACATCCTCATGCATGATCTGAAGTCGATGAATAAAATCATGGAAATCTAGCAAGTGTTCAGCTGGTACTTCCCAATATTCTCCTCTAAATATGGGAAGAAAATATTCCCATTCATCTCTACTATGCACTGGATTTGGAAAACCAACTATCTTTGAAAAATCACAAAAAACATACCTCTGAGCTAGGATATTGTCCATTTCAAAGCAGTGGAGTCACCATGGTGAAATATAAGCAATCTAAAATTTTCTAGCTTCAGTTCACCATCCAAAGCTATATCTAATCATCATAGTTCACCCAAGGAAGGTATCTTCATTGCCGTCACCAGCAGCGGTGCCAAAAATGTTAGCACTAGAAGTCACACCTAGAATGTTGTAGGTGTAATCCTAGTACCCATAAGAATATAAATGGATTAAATTGGTTGGAGTAGGTGGATCAGCAAGACTAGGAAAGAAAGGGAGAGGGCAACAAAATCTCTACAGAGGCATTCCATTGGGAATGGAGTCATAACATCCTACATATCAAACGCAGTCAAATTGTATATCAGACAAAAGGGATATATAATGATGAGTAGAATCATAGTGAATATGAAAAAAGGAAGAGAATCCATTATACAAAGATCCTTTCTGCAAAAGATAAATATTTCCTTAAACAATGAACAATGATTTAATGGGAAAGCTACAACAAATCCTTTGTTGTTCATGAATCCATCAATCAATGGCAGTTATGATCCTCAAAACCTGCAATATATTCAAGCAAGAAGATAAAAAAGAAATGGGAAAAAACATAGAAGACAATCTCATAATAACTCTCATGAATCTTTAATGGCAGAAAATGCCATTACAAGCAGGCCCTCGGGCTTACAAATGAGCAACTAAATATGCTCCTCCAGTTCTCTCCTCTCTTGGCTCATGAATCCAACCCTTTTCTCACCCAAAAACCTTTCATTTATAGGGAATAATCTCTATCTACCCTAAGTATGTCGAAACCAAGGAGTTACATAGGATCCTCCTCCATTTAGGAGTCTTGTTACAAACAATTCCAACAAAAGCCTTACAAATTCCTATTTTTTTGGGATTTAGTCTATGATGATAAATGCCTTTTGAAACAGGTCATCCTGATTGATCTAGAGACGAAACACATTTCCCTCATGTCCAACTAACTCCTAGGAGACCATTCGAACCTTCCTTGGCAAGTGGAAACCTCCAAACAAGGTGAATATCCAACAACTATGCAAAACAAAGAGTTTGCAGCGCCAATTTGTAGTGCATTGGTGTTTTAATTATATCTCTCAAATTACAAACTGCGTTAGGATGAAATTTGGTCAGCAAGTCAATGTCATTATCATTCTCCTCCACACAAAATTTTAGAAAAAACCCACAACATCGTTTTGGAGTTATGATCAAATGTTTAGAAGCAGTTGCTACGGGAAATGAGTTCGCAACACCCTTGTCTGCCAGTTCACAGTGCCAAAAGGAAAAAACATCCAAAACCACTTTCTCGACCTTCAAACAGGATGAAAACACTCATGTAATACCTGATGGTCCTAAGTCTATTGTGGATGTTGATAAGTCTGAACGTGAGTTCCTACAACCTATCCAAGCTACATTGTTCCTCCTTAAGTAGTTTGCAGCGCCAACTCAAATATAGCTTGCACACTTCGAGGAGGATGTTAGTTGATGGTATGACATAATCCCTGGATAAATGGTTAAATTGTAGGCTCTGGAAACCATAAATCCTCCTTGACATGATCAATCTTATGTGTTAACAGGTAGTTCCAACTACTTTTAGTTAAAAGCTACTTGAGTAACTTTTAGTTAGATAGGGGCAACTTATAAGTAATATTAATAAATAATGATAAGGATATAATAAATACTAACTAGTATGTGGGGACCGCCTATGTATCCTTATTTATCACCTTGTTCCTCCATAAATAAATATGCATCCCATGTCATTCAAAATTTCATAAAATATCCAATCAGTGCACAATAAAGTATTCCAAAGAACATTTGTGGCTCCCAAATATCAAATGTGTGTGTGTGTGTGTGTGTGTGTGCACGTGCGCGCACGTGCTCAAAATAATAATTCATCCTGTTGTCCAAAAACAACTCTTGTTCAAAAATATCTCATGTCCAAAAATAAGTGAAGTTTGTCCCAACAAACAAATCAAAATAAAAAATCATGCCTTTTATGTGAGGCAATTTGCATATGTCCGCTATCTTTAGAATCTACCACTTGGAGCACCTGTGAATCTACCTTGATAGGAATTTTACCTTTAATTGATGATTTCTCTGGGTGCATGTCTCCAAAAGAGATATGTATGTCTTCATGTCCAGGGTGTTGAGAATGGGATGTGACTGAGTGTGAGGACGTCTCAGATTGATCAGACTTAGCAGAATTGGCCAGTTGTTTTCCTTTACTAGGTTCAGGTTCTTGAGAAATGGAATTAAGTCTTTTAAGGGTATGAATTGAATGAGCATGTGAAGTCACTAATGCAATGTGTTGAGATGGATGCTTAAGAGGAGGAGGAGGTAATGGAAAATACATTTTGGGCCATCCATCAAAATGAGTTTGGGGAGGATGTACAACATCATTCCATCCATCATTGACTAGAGCTTCTGGTGGCAAGGATACATGTGGTTGCACTGGTATTCCAAAAATTCTAGGGTGAGGATGCAATGGTGGTCTTTCAGTTGAAGGAGGAGGTCATAAATCTCTTTTCCCAACTAGGTTTAAGAAACATGTCTGCAAAAGTTGATTGAACTCTTCAAAGTCCACATCAAAGTTAATGGGGAATCATAACCTTTTGTTTCCTCTTTGCCAAAAATTATTTGGCTTCCTTTCTCTGTTTCCTCTACCTCTATTTCCTCCACCATAGTTGTCTCTACTAGAAAATCTCATCTAAAACCATGATAATCCAATTATCATAAGTATAAAGCAACAGTAAGATAGAACATCTAATACTATTTATCTTAATACTTGGATTGGCTCTGACCTAACAACACCATAAAATATAAATGGGAAATGAAATGGATAAAGCGAAACAAGGACAGAAGCCTAATAATCATCAACCACATCCAACATACAAGTCTGCAATCCATGAATGTTTGATCATTATCAAAAGAAATATACACATATTTCATTCAAAAATCCATAACAAATATTTGCCAACTAATAAAATTATGTATTTTTCTTTGTGTTTTTCCATGTTGAACATATCCAATAATTCTCTTTTATCATATAAGCATGAAAAAAATGGAGAAGGGGAATAAATTACAGGGATTTCAATGAATAATTTTATGAGAAGTGAGATCGATGAAGGAAACTGAACTTATATGACAATTCCATGCCATTTTTCATAAACTTCAACATGTTCCCATTATCATATTTTGATTTCCTTTGTTCCAATCAAACACTATAGAAATATTCCCACACTGAAAATCAATCATTCATAACTAATATAACAAAATTCTTCACTTTTAAATTATATAGACATGGAAATGATGAGAACAAGAAATTAATGAATGGGATTCTGAGGAATAACTTATGAAAACTGAAATTGATGAAGGGAAATTAGAGTCTATATAATTATCCTTTTTATTCTTCATCACTCTTTATCAAACATGAACCATCAAATGTGAGCTTCCTATAACGTGGCCATTGTTTATGATCTTACGGGAATTAATTACTTTTTCTTCAAATATTTAATCCCCTTTTCATATCATTCCCACAATTTTTATGTCAACATTATCAACCATCATAACATTGAAGCAGACCAATCATATCATTTCTATTTTTTTAATGAAAGCCACAATCAAAACCCTTAATAATTGTGGGTATGTCAAAGC
>ML786572.1:122808-137858 GCA_009831015.1 Picea engelmannii | reverse complement strand
GCATCATATGTTAGAAGAACAATATAAGCAAATCAGGGATGCAGCTGCAAGGCTCTGGGTGGCTTCCAAGCATCCCGTCACCATTCTTGTTCTTGGATTTCAGAACCATGGCCGGAGCTCCTTTGTGAATACTATGTTCAGAGTTCTTTACAAGGAGGAAGGTCCTCTCATAATGAGAGCAGAGACGGGGCCGACGAAAAATACTACAACTGCACGGAGAGTGCTGAGAGTGAAGAATAAGCTTATGGGATTGTACCCAAAATATTTGATGAACCTGATCGATACTCCATGTTCCTCGACATCGGACGATATCAATGACGATGCTCTCAGAAACCTTTTAAGAGGTGGAGGAATTGAAGATCAAATTTCAGAAAACGATCCTTCCAAGCAGAGAAACGTTAGAACAGTGCCTGAGTGTGTGATATTGGTGATGAAAGCTGAGGATTGTCACATCGGAGGACCTGCCTGGGATCGATTGCCAGCTTTGGTGAAAATTTTACGTGCAGAAGGTATTGATCTTGGGTCGCACTATTTCTTTTTATTGTTTACAGGTTTTTTCGCATATGCTTATTCGCATTCTATGAATGTGGACGATTTCCCTTAATTTTTTATGGTTTTTTTTTCGTTAAAAACATGGAGGGATCTTTCATTCACACCATGATCGCATTGATGATTTGCAGGGCTTCAATTTGTCGTGGTTTTGACGCACAGGAATGAAGCGCGGAAGGCGTCCATAGACCTGGGGGATCTCACAAGAAGGGTTGCTGCGAGAGCCGGGACAGATTTTGTTCATTGTATTGAGAATTATGTTGTAGATCACCATGATGGGAAGAATAGTTCGAATGTGAGCAACGATTTTGACACGCACAACCAGACACTGAGCATCATGAGGCAGTGCTTTGAGTATGTGAGGCAACACCGTCAACTGAAGCGAAAACGCATGGACAAACTCCATGGCGCAGGAGATGATCAGGTTTCCTATGATTCCTCGGCTTCAGACTGAGTGAACACAACCATGGATTCTGGTTCGATAATGGCATGAGTTTGTACTGGTACTAATGATGTATTGGTTTGTTATGGATCCCTGTGATCTTATACAATTATACATATCAGAGGTCTTCAAAATTTTGTCTCTGTAATTCTTAAATGCATCCTCTTAAATGAAATACTCAAGCACCATCATATATAAATTGATTTCTGGGTATTCTCTTAAATGAATTGCACTTTAAAACAAACTTATAAAGAAAGTTATTAGAATGGATCTTACATTTCACATTTCTTTATGAAAAATTCAAGTAACATCGATATGAATGTTGATATATCTAACTGATTTGCACTTTCATATTTTTTTCCACGTGGAAGTGTTAAATTTTTTTTGTTGGAAACAGTGATCAGCAACAATAAGTATGAAAGTCACCTCTGGCTTTAGATCAAATCAATTGAATTAATTCTCTGGGTTTTGAAAAATCTTTTATATATATATATATATATATATATATATGAAGAGCTCTACAACTATGTTTAGATAGGAAGAGTAAGAGGAAGAGCTCTACAACTACAACTATGTCTATATAGGAAGAGTTGCCTTTCATAAATAGCTCTTGTTTGTTATGAGTTGTGATTGAGTTATTATTTTGTTTGTTATGAGTTGTGATTGAGTTATTATTTTGTGTTTTGTAATGATTTAGTATTAGATAGGAAGAGTTATCTTTCAGAAATAGCTTTTGTTTGTTATGAGTTGTGGTTGAGTTATTATTTTGTGTTTTGTAATGATTTAGTAATTTTTTCTCTCACTTTTAAGAATAGGTGAAAAAACTTAAAGAGTGAAGAATATCACTAGAAATTTTGTATTTAAGAGTATCATCATGTATCATTACATAGAGCACATGAGAACATAAAAATGCATCTTTGAGAGTAGAGGTTTGTCTCATAGTATGAGGGTTTTTATTAATGTAACCACTTAGGTGTTCCATTGTTGTTTTGTTGGTTTCCATATCTATTTATTTCTAAAAATTGTTTTGCATGGTCTTAGAGCTAGCACATGCCTCATCTCTCTCAAAAGGGAGGTTCATGGATTATGTGTGTAGGTTATTCTTTTACTGTGGAAGTCTCTATCAAGAAGGACATCATTGTAGCTATGTGAAGGCATGCTAAAGACAGTTGGCCAGTTTGTGCTCGTAATGGTGCTTGAGCTTGGAAACGATTACAAAAAAATAAGTTGGGGGCTTTGTTTGTCAATGTCATGCATTTTAGAAAAATGGTTGTATAACAATCTCAAAGTTGTAGGGAATACATGTGAATAGATATTGAGAGGGCAGTGGCAAGTAGTTGGAAGGAAGGCTATAGTATGGTACATAGTGCATGGTGCTTTTTTTCATGGTGTCTACTTGCAATTTGCAAGGAAACCACGAAGTGGAGGCCGTGGTTTTGGCAACACAAGATAACTTGTAGAAAAGCTTGTTGGGAGTGACTTCCATGGTGAGTACATTATTATTTTCCTTGCTTGATAGATCTAGTTTATGGAAATTGTGATAAGTTGGTTTCAAGATTGTCATATTTGAAAGGCCTAGTAGTGTGGATGAATATGTAATGGAGAGACAAAGTTTGTGATTGTTAGGTAGAAAGCCTTATGCACTAGTTGAAGATGGATTTGATCAAGGAAAGCTTATATGAGAATGAAATTGTGTTATGGAAGAGACAACAATTTTCAAGGATGTATATGGAAAACTCGTTAGATGCTTCATGTTGTAGAAAATAATCTAAATTATGTATGTCTTGAGAAAAAGTACAAGCATGAAAAATCATTATGACTTAATGTGGCATGACTAATATTGACTTAATGTACTTGTGCAGAATAATATTTGGATCAACTATAAGCTTGGTTTCATGATGTAAAGGGTAAATGATTGTAAGACTTAATGTGGCATGCATAACCCTTGAATCGTGGCATCCATAACCCTTGAATTGTTGGTCTTGTAGGGTGTGTCTATGAGTCTCATGAGGCATGAAGGTATTTTTGTTGTTGAAGACAACAAGTAGGCATGTTGGTGAGGATGTGTATATCTTGAAACATGTAACCTTGGAAATTATTGTTCTTCATGTGTTCTCGGTGAAGTAATTTAATGGTCATGATTGTTGCAGTGTAAATTACTTTTGAGGGAATATTCCTTGATAGGTATGAGAGGGATATTTCATGAGAGCTCAATTTAAGCTATATAAGATGGCACTTTCATGACAAGTACTCTCTATGGGGGAGTGTCAAAAATAGTTATTTCTTGTTCTGTAGTTGACACATGTGCTATCACTGAGTTTTCAAGGAGGGTGATAGAAATATCTCTTGCTTATTGTGTAGTTGTCACATGAGTTGTGATTGTCTTGTTATCTTGTGCAAATTCAGTATGTGCTTTGTAATGATTTAGTAAGATTTTATGTTGTTTCTAAGTCATTAAAAAACACGTACTAAAGTTACACAAGATAACAACTCATTCTTAACTCATGTGACAACTACACAACAATTAATTCACTATTTCAAACACTCCTCGTGATAACTCAATAAAAAATTATGTGACAACTACGCAACTAGCAAAAGTTATTTCTAACCATGTATATCTAAATGAACTACACTCTAAAACCAACTTATAAAGGAAAAGCTATAAAAAAAAATATAAAGGAAGGGTTATTAAATATAATTTGATTACACAGATATATTTAAATGAATTTCATATTTAAATCTACTTTTAAAATCCACTTATAAATTAATTGCATTTTAAAATCTACTAATTTAGGAAGAGCTCTCTAATGATATTTTGAGAGGAAAAGATTTTTTATTAAAAATTTATGAGTTGTACTTTAAAATCTAATAATTTAGGAAGAGCTCACCATATTTTGAAAGGAAGAGTTATTTTATAAATTTTTGATGAATTGCAATTTAAAATCTATTCATTTAGGAAGAGCTCTCCAATGATATTTTGAGAGGAAGAGCTATTTTATACAATTTTGATTTTGATGATATTGTTGAAAAGATAAAACAAACAAAAAATATTTAATTAAAAAAAATAGATTAATTCAAAATAAATAATAGCATATTTCAAACATATGTTTTTAATAAAAAAAATTAAGCAGGGCAATGGTGGCATTGGCGATTGGGTGTAACCTGATACGAAACAAATAAACAGAATTGTAGATAATCAAAGAGTAATAACGTTCAAAGATAACAGACAGTGTCTAAAGACATTGTTACAACACTTAAGCACGGGGCATTGTGATCAAAACATCACAATGCATACTAAACATGCACACCATGTTCAACATTGGCACATAACACATTTGTATCACACACTAACAATGACTCATCGGGTCTGTTATTTATATCTTCAAGATCTAACCAACTTCCTTGGAATTGAGAAGATCTTGTCCACATATAACCATCAGTGGTTCCGTCAAATCTGCATTGTTTAGTCATCTCGACAAGGATGCTCAAACTGACCATCCATGCATCTAACTCATAATCAATTTCTCACCCAGTCGATCCATTGACCGACTAATGTAGATATATGCTCGATCGCTTGGTCGACTGTTTCTAGATGTAGGTTGACCACTCGGCTGACTAATTCTAAGAGAAGTGTGATGAACCATTAGAATATAAGGTTCCAACATCCCCTCGTTAGCATACGGCTCTAAATATTCAAGAGGTAAAATTAAGTCAATAGGACACCCACCCATAAGTACAGCTTCCTAAAGCCCAAGCATCAAAATAGAGCTTGATAAAATTAGCTTCAGAGAAAGGTTTTGTAAAGATATCAGCTACTTGATCATCTATTCTGCAATAGACAAGAGAGGCAATGTTCTCATGAACCAACTATATCAGGTAGTAAGCATGGAGCTCAACACATTTCATCTTACTGTGGGAAACAAGGTTGTCAACAACTTGAATGGCACTTTGATTGTCACAGTAGATTGTAGTCGAGGTCTGTAGAGGAAATCCAAGTCCACCCAAGAGTTGGTGAATCCATACTACCTTTTTACTTGCATGAACGATGCCACAATATTCTAATTTTGTAGTTGACAAGGAGACTACCTTGTGTTTCTTATACAACCAAACCAACAGTCAAATGCTAAATCGAAACACATATCTAGAAGTGGACTTTCAATCATCAAAGTCGTATGCCAGATCAAAGTCAGTGAAGTCAACCAGCGAATATGAACTTCGACAATACTTGATACTGAAATGAGTGATACCCTTGAGATAGAAAACAAAACAAAGTCACCAACTTAACAATAAATGTGACCTCAAAACAAGAACTCTAGCTCTCAAAACCCATATTTTTGCATCAAAAACACCAAAATCAACCTCCAAACCAAGAAGTGGTTCTACTAGTGGCACCCTTTTTTTTTCTAGATTAGAATTATAATAAGTTTCCACCATAGTTTTAAATTCTTGTAAAATTGCAAACAAAAATCTTAAAAT
Organism: Picea engelmannii; assembly: GCA_009831015.1. NCBI lineage: Eukaryota > Viridiplantae > Streptophyta > Pinopsida > Pinales > Pinaceae > Picea > Picea engelmannii. Next base: position 132,391 of record ML786572.1, on the reverse strand, counting down.
CAACCCTTGAATCAAAAAGCGGTGTTCACAACATCACCTCCTTTTTTTTCGAGGTTAAAATTACAACTTGTTTGAAATCATTGTATTAACAACCAGTATTGTTACGACCAAAAACCTTGAAATCGACCTTCTATACAAACATCAGTGCCAACAATAACACTCTTTTTTCCCAAGGATAATATTACAACTTGTTCGAAACTGTGACCTTTACCATTGTTAACGTTACAAACCAAAACCTCTAAATCATCCTCTAAATCAAAACATAGTGATACAAATAACACATTCATTTATGTTCTAGATGTAGTTGATTGATGGGGAAATTTAGGAACCTACGATACCTATGGGTTCCACGATGCACCCTGTTGCAAATATCCAAGAGACTCGTGCCTTAATTCCAACCATCGAGCATGCCATGGATTAATTTGAAATTAATGAAGGCTCACCGGACCAGGCTGGTAAAGCTGTCTGATTGAACATGCAGTAATTGCAATAATCTGCCAACAGATTTGATCTTGAGAGCATGGTGTTTTCCCTATGTAATTGACATCGGTGTGAATTCGAAGATGGCACCCATCAATAATCACCATATCCTCATTTCAGGTTTAAAGGGAAAAATTTGGATGGCTTCCCATTCATGGTGTTTTAATGCAATTTGTACTTGAATTTTTGCAAAGAGAAGGATGAGTTCAAATGAGTATTGCAAACGCCATTCAACTCTGAAGCTTCCTTTTCCCCAGGACCTAATCTCTCTGAGGAGCACTCAAAAATCTTAGAGGCTCTACATTATCTGTGTTTATCATTATCAGTTGCAGACATTCACCAGACAAAATCACAACAAAGGTTTTGTTGATGAAAAGGAATGGATATCCTTATACCAACATTTTTTAAGCTTCTTGGGATAAGTCAAGATAGGAGGTATTGTTACCCTATGTTTATAACATTTAAAAAAAAATATCAATTAGTCTTCAAGAAGTATGCACTTGGGCCCAATGTTGTCTTTTATGTTGTGTTTTGACAAAGAAATAAAGAAATGTTTGCAACAGAAATCTATAGAAAATTTAATGAAAAATCATGAAACAAAATCTAAAATAAAGATTACACATGTAGTCCAAAATGAGACCCAAAACCATTAATTTTTTTATTAATTGAGTTATGAATTATAGCCAAAAGAATTCTTTCATACCCTGGAATGGGTAAGGACCAGAATAAAACTTAGAAGTCAAAGGTGGAATGTTACAACACACATAGACGATTGGTGTCTTTTAAGTAAAACCAAGACTGAGAAAAACTGGATCAACAAGCCACAGTATGTCAATGTCTTGACTCTTCTGAAGCATGTCAACAATCTATGTTTATTGGTCCTTCTTATTTCCACCTTCAGTAAGACCCCTATCAAATTTTTTTCTTCTATCTCTCCCCTAGCTTGCCCCTCAAGTCCTTCTTTTATTATCCAAAAGTAGTTTTGGGTAGTGTTAGCACTAGAAGTCACACCTAGATTGTTGTAGGTGTAATAGTACCCATCAGAATATAAATGGATTAAATTGGTTTGAGTAGGTGGATCAGTGAGACTAGGAAAGAAAGGGAGAGGGCAACAAAATGTCTGCAGAGGCATTCCATTGGGCATGGAGTCATAACATCCTACAGATCAAAGGCAATCAAACTGTATATCAGACAAAAGGGATATATAATGATGAGTAGAACCATAGTGAATATGACAAAGGGAAGAGCATCCATTATATAGAGATCATTTCTGCAACATATAAAGATTTGCTTAAACAATGAACAATGATTTAATGGGAAAGCTACAATAGTTCCTTTGTTATTCATGAATCCATCAATCAATGACAGCTATGATCCCCAAAACATGCAATATATTCACGAAAGAAGATAAAAAAGAAATGGGAAAAAACATAGAAGACAATCTAATAACAACTCTCATGAATCTTTAATGGTAGAAAATGTTATTACAAACAAGCCCTCAAGATTACAAATGAGAAACTAAAACTGCTCCTCTAGTTCTCTCCTCTCTTGGCTCATGAATCCAACCTTTTTCTCACAAAACCCCTTTCATTTATAGTGAATAATCTCTATATACCCTAAGGAATTTGAAACCAAGGAGTTACATAGGATCCTCCTCCATTTAGGAGTCTTGTTACAAAAGATTCCAACAAAAGCCTAACAAATTCCTATTTTGGGGGGATTTTGTCTATGATGATAAATTCCTTTTGAAACATGTCATCCTGATTGATTTGGAGATGGAACATGTGTCCCTTATGTCCAAATAACTCCTAGGATACCATTTTAACCTTCCTTGGCAAGTGGCAACCTCCAAACAAGGCGAATATCCAACAATTATGCAAAACAGAGAGTTTGCAGTGCACTGGTGTTTTAATTATATCTCTCAAATCACAAACTGAGTTAGTCTAAAATTTGGTTAGAAAGTCAATGCAATTATCATTCTCCTTCAAAAAAAAATTCAGAAAAACCCACATCACCATTTTGGAGTTATGATCAAATGTTTAGAAGAAGTTGCTACAGGAAATGAGTTCGCAGTGCCCCTGTCTACCAGTTCGCAACGCCAAAAGGAAAAAACATCCAAAACCACTTTCTCGACCTTCAAACAGGATGAAAACCCTCATGTAGTACCATATGGTCCTAAGGTTGTTGTGGATGTTGATAAGTTCGAACGTGAGTGCCTGCAACCTATCCAAGCTACAATGCTCCTCCTTAACTTCTTCGCGGCGCCAGTTCACAGCGCCAACTCAAATATAGCTTGCACACTTTGAGGATGTTTTTAGTTGATGGTATGACATAATCCCTAGAGAAATGGTTAAATTGTAGGCTCTGAAAACCATAAATCCTCCTTGACATGATCAATCTTATGTGTTAACATATGGCTCCATAGGGGATGGCATGCTCCATGTGAGCTGCCAAGAACATGCAGGTCTAGTGCCTTATGCATTCCATCTCTGTCCACAAAAATTGTATGTCTGAGAGCAACTTCACTCCTTATTGAAAACTGAGAATATTCACACACTGAAAACAAAAACCACTGCAAACCAAATGAAAACTGAAGGTTGCATTCAAACTAAAAACCAAATGCTTGCATGGAAAACTTATTTATATACATTCCTACTCCTAACTGTTGAAAAACTAAACTTTCAAATATATACAAAATTCCTCAATAACCATACAAATAACTTTGTGATCGAAAGATCTTCGTCGTCATCTCGGAAACTGAGCACTAAGTAACAATAGAGACATAATGACAGCCACACATACTTCCTTGAAAAATCATACTTACAATCCAGGAACTTTGTTCGTATGATGACCACAACTGAAAATCTATTGATGCAAAACATCTCCATATAAATAGCAACTGGACCTTGAAATCTATACAAAATTTGTTGTGGCTCATTAATGAATTCCTCCTTTTTTGATTCAAGCATGGGCTGGCTTGAAAACTGTTGCAATATATTCACACTCTTTTCACCAATTTCCAGTGAATATGGGTGAATATGAAATGGGATATCAAGATCTATAGCTGGGACTAGCTCATTTTTACATTTGTAATAATCAAGCTGAAAATGAGAGTTGTCAACAAGTATTGTATCAGAGACATGTATATCTTCTTCTAGTCCATTTTCTTGTGAAGGCATATCATAATGAAGATCATTCAAAACCTCTTGATCATCGTGAAAAGTACTTTCTTCTATGGAAAATTCTTCATCACAAGTATGCTTTCCATGACAAGCAAAGTCTTTACAAAGTAAAGAAAACTCATCACAACATTTTTCATAAAGATGTTCAGCAGACAAATACTCCTTACAAAACAAATTAAAAGAAACATGAAAACTTGTCAAAGAGTGGAAGATATTGGCACCAGTCACGAGCTATTCCCTCCAATGAGTACCTGAAAATATTGATCTGAACATCCTCATGCATGATCTGAAGTCGATGAATAAAATCATGGAAATCTAGCAAGTGTTCAGCTGGTACTTCCCAATATTCTCCTCTAAATATGGGAAGAAAATATTCCCATTCATCTCTACTATGCACTGGATTTGGAAAACCAACTATCTTTGAAAAATCACAAAAAACATACCTCTGAGCTAGGATATTGTCCATTTCAAAGCAGTGGAGTCACCATGGTGAAATATAAGCAATCTAAAATTTTCTAGCTTCAGTTCACCATCCAAAGCTATATCTAATCATCATAGTTCACCCAAGGAAGGTATCTTCATTGCCGTCACCAGCAGCGGTGCCAAAAATGTTAGCACTAGAAGTCACACCTAGAATGTTGTAGGTGTAATCCTAGTACCCATAAGAATATAAATGGATTAAATTGGTTGGAGTAGGTGGATCAGCAAGACTAGGAAAGAAAGGGAGAGGGCAACAAAATCTCTACAGAGGCATTCCATTGGGAATGGAGTCATAACATCCTACATATCAAACGCAGTCAAATTGTATATCAGACAAAAGGGATATATAATGATGAGTAGAATCATAGTGAATATGAAAAAAGGAAGAGAATCCATTATACAAAGATCCTTTCTGCAAAAGATAAATATTTCCTTAAACAATGAACAATGATTTAATGGGAAAGCTACAACAAATCCTTTGTTGTTCATGAATCCATCAATCAATGGCAGTTATGATCCTCAAAACCTGCAATATATTCAAGCAAGAAGATAAAAAAGAAATGGGAAAAAACATAGAAGACAATCTCATAATAACTCTCATGAATCTTTAATGGCAGAAAATGCCATTACAAGCAGGCCCTCGGGCTTACAAATGAGCAACTAAATATGCTCCTCCAGTTCTCTCCTCTCTTGGCTCATGAATCCAACCCTTTTCTCACCCAAAAACCTTTCATTTATAGGGAATAATCTCTATCTACCCTAAGTATGTCGAAACCAAGGAGTTACATAGGATCCTCCTCCATTTAGGAGTCTTGTTACAAACAATTCCAACAAAAGCCTTACAAATTCCTATTTTTTTGGGATTTAGTCTATGATGATAAATGCCTTTTGAAACAGGTCATCCTGATTGATCTAGAGACGAAACACATTTCCCTCATGTCCAACTAACTCCTAGGAGACCATTCGAACCTTCCTTGGCAAGTGGAAACCTCCAAACAAGGTGAATATCCAACAACTATGCAAAACAAAGAGTTTGCAGCGCCAATTTGTAGTGCATTGGTGTTTTAATTATATCTCTCAAATTACAAACTGCGTTAGGATGAAATTTGGTCAGCAAGTCAATGTCATTATCATTCTCCTCCACACAAAATTTTAGAAAAAACCCACAACATCGTTTTGGAGTTATGATCAAATGTTTAGAAGCAGTTGCTACGGGAAATGAGTTCGCAACACCCTTGTCTGCCAGTTCACAGTGCCAAAAGGAAAAAACATCCAAAACCACTTTCTCGACCTTCAAACAGGATGAAAACACTCATGTAATACCTGATGGTCCTAAGTCTATTGTGGATGTTGATAAGTCTGAACGTGAGTTCCTACAACCTATCCAAGCTACATTGTTCCTCCTTAAGTAGTTTGCAGCGCCAACTCAAATATAGCTTGCACACTTCGAGGAGGATGTTAGTTGATGGTATGACATAATCCCTGGATAAATGGTTAAATTGTAGGCTCTGGAAACCATAAATCCTCCTTGACATGATCAATCTTATGTGTTAACAGGTAGTTCCAACTACTTTTAGTTAAAAGCTACTTGAGTAACTTTTAGTTAGATAGGGGCAACTTATAAGTAATATTAATAAATAATGATAAGGATATAATAAATACTAACTAGTATGTGGGGACCGCCTATGTATCCTTATTTATCACCTTGTTCCTCCATAAATAAATATGCATCCCATGTCATTCAAAATTTCATAAAATATCCAATCAGTGCACAATAAAGTATTCCAAAGAACATTTGTGGCTCCCAAATATCAAATGTGTGTGTGTGTGTGTGTGTGTGTGCACGTGCGCGCACGTGCTCAAAATAATAATTCATCCTGTTGTCCAAAAACAACTCTTGTTCAAAAATATCTCATGTCCAAAAATAAGTGAAGTTTGTCCCAACAAACAAATCAAAATAAAAAATCATGCCTTTTATGTGAGGCAATTTGCATATGTCCGCTATCTTTAGAATCTACCACTTGGAGCACCTGTGAATCTACCTTGATAGGAATTTTACCTTTAATTGATGATTTCTCTGGGTGCATGTCTCCAAAAGAGATATGTATGTCTTCATGTCCAGGGTGTTGAGAATGGGATGTGACTGAGTGTGAGGACGTCTCAGATTGATCAGACTTAGCAGAATTGGCCAGTTGTTTTCCTTTACTAGGTTCAGGTTCTTGAGAAATGGAATTAAGTCTTTTAAGGGTATGAATTGAATGAGCATGTGAAGTCACTAATGCAATGTGTTGAGATGGATGCTTAAGAGGAGGAGGAGGTAATGGAAAATACATTTTGGGCCATCCATCAAAATGAGTTTGGGGAGGATGTACAACATCATTCCATCCATCATTGACTAGAGCTTCTGGTGGCAAGGATACATGTGGTTGCACTGGTATTCCAAAAATTCTAGGGTGAGGATGCAATGGTGGTCTTTCAGTTGAAGGAGGAGGTCATAAATCTCTTTTCCCAACTAGGTTTAAGAAACATGTCTGCAAAAGTTGATTGAACTCTTCAAAGTCCACATCAAAGTTAATGGGGAATCATAACCTTTTGTTTCCTCTTTGCCAAAAATTATTTGGCTTCCTTTCTCTGTTTCCTCTACCTCTATTTCCTCCACCATAGTTGTCTCTACTAGAAAATCTCATCTAAAACCATGATAATCCAATTATCATAAGTATAAAGCAACAGTAAGATAGAACATCTAATACTATTTATCTTAATACTTGGATTGGCTCTGACCTAACAACACCATAAAATATAAATGGGAAATGAAATGGATAAAGCGAAACAAGGACAGAAGCCTAATAATCATCAACCACATCCAACATACAAGTCTGCAATCCATGAATGTTTGATCATTATCAAAAGAAATATACACATATTTCATTCAAAAATCCATAACAAATATTTGCCAACTAATAAAATTATGTATTTTTCTTTGTGTTTTTCCATGTTGAACATATCCAATAATTCTCTTTTATCATATAAGCATGAAAAAAATGGAGAAGGGGAATAAATTACAGGGATTTCAATGAATAATTTTATGAGAAGTGAGATCGATGAAGGAAACTGAACTTATATGACAATTCCATGCCATTTTTCATAAACTTCAACATGTTCCCATTATCATATTTTGATTTCCTTTGTTCCAATCAAACACTATAGAAATATTCCCACACTGAAAATCAATCATTCATAACTAATATAACAAAATTCTTCACTTTTAAATTATATAGACATGGAAATGATGAGAACAAGAAATTAATGAATGGGATTCTGAGGAATAACTTATGAAAACTGAAATTGATGAAGGGAAATTAGAGTCTATATAATTATCCTTTTTATTCTTCATCACTCTTTATCAAACATGAACCATCAAATGTGAGCTTCCTATAACGTGGCCATTGTTTATGATCTTACGGGAATTAATTACTTTTTCTTCAAATATTTAATCCCCTTTTCATATCATTCCCACAATTTTTATGTCAACATTATCAACCATCATAACATTGAAGCAGACCAATCATATCATTTCTATTTTTTTAATGAAAGCCACAATCAAAACCCTTAATAATTGTGGGTATGTCAAAGCAAACCATTGTTAAGCATATAGCATGTATGTGATTTAGGGTTCGAATATTTTTCATCCATTTGACAAAGGTTTTGAAATCAACAGTTGGTATGCATCCACTGACATTCAAAACAAATGACTTCAAAATATGTTGTAGAGAGTCCAGGTTCATCACCCGAGCCCTTTCTTTTAAAATTTTCTTTAAGATTCAAACCAGGCTAGAAACATATAAACCCTCAAGCTAGGAAATGAGACAGGGTATCGTGGCATCGACCACATGTAGAAAACTCAATCTAACTTTTAAACTATTTTTTTAAATATTTATCCAACATGTTTACGAACTTCAAAGACCAGGTTCTGGTTCAAACTAAAACCTCATTAATACTCGGGAGCAAAACAAAGGTATGGTTCAACAATTTTCCTCTTTTGTGGGAAAGAGAAGGATGTTATATAATCATAAAATTTGAAACCAAAAACATTTATGGTGCAACGACTATTAAGCTCAAGCCATATCACAATATATTTTTTAAAACAACCAAACATGCTAACATTGTGTGAGGATGGTTAGTATTTCTTAGCATACTTCAGAGGTTTTGAGTTTGAACCTCAAATGTAAACAGAGACTGTAACAAAAATAMTTTTTGACACAAAATGAAATGGAAAGTGGGAGGGTGAATGAAATGGGTGCAACTTGGAACTTTTCTATTTTCTTTACAAYAAAATATTAAGAGGGGAAAGAAAACATACATGCAACAACAATTCCAAACTAGAGCCAAAACAACCATTTTTTGACAAAATTTTTCAACATTAGATGTAAAATGAATTGAAACTTCATACCTTTGAAAAATGGTGTCTTATAGACCAGGATGAAGGAAATTTGTTACCTAAAACTACCAGGGTTCGAGCTCCTTGAACCAATTCGTTACCATGACATAGAAAACCAAAGAACTCGGGTGCACAATACCAAAACCAAAGTGAAATGAGGGTGACAAAATATGTGTAGTGGTGCATTAAATGCACGTCAATCACCAATATGTTTCTTTCACTATTGAACAGTAAAACCTTCGCCAACTCAACACAACTTTCCAATATAGCCAACACAGGAACCAATCGCAGCATGCCTCTTGGGAAAGGGACCACATGCCATGTCAGTTGGCATAAATTCCCACAGGTTGATAGGTCAAAACATTACGACCAAGTTCCATCATATTAAACCAAAATTCAATTGTTGTTGAAACAATATCAATTAAACAACACAACCAACTTTCCAATATACCATATGCATCGTGCGATGTAAAAACTTGTAAATCTAACCAAATTTACCACCCCTCCAAAAACAACTAAGTGTTGTATATACGAGCTTGATATTATTCATATAACATGCAAGGTTGTGTCATATAAGTTGAATACATTGCATGTAAGATGTTGCAATATTGTTGAACCACCTTTTCAAATGTAGAGACAACACTTATCATTTGCAACAAAACTTTGAATATGCCATGAGAAATGTTTGTCACATGTAACAAAAAATGTTTAAATAATGTAGAAACGAAAACTATAATCATTAGCATATGTGTATTCCATGGACGACCATTATATCCTGATGAAAGCAAAATATGGCAAGACTTATGCTTTTTCCAATCACCATAACTTTGCCCATCATATATATAATGCATATTATGATCATGGATACAGTGAGACGTTTCAAATAATCGAAAGTAAAATTGAATGACACCATTAACTTATGAAAACATATGCAGATTTAGTGTTATATATATATATATATATATATATATATATATATATATATATATATATATATATATAT
>ML786572.1:91926-122786 GCA_009831015.1 Picea engelmannii | reverse complement strand
TATCTTGCAACAATTTGCAAACTAGTGGCTAGTTGTGAGTTTATGAGTCAACATCTAGCGACTCCACATGGTAGGTAATTTTTAGTTGGATAGAATTAAAGAATCTTTGGTTTCGCAGGAATCATACTTTGCTAGGAACTGTCAAGAATTTCTCTGATATACTCTTGGTAAAAGAAAACTGTATGGAGAAGAACGGGAAAGAAGAAAATGGGAAAAGCTTGCTCATCATATTTCAACAAGAAATCTATAGGAATAGGGAACTACTACACAAGTAGAGCTACAGACCAAAGACAATCATTTGTATTTTTTGTTCTTATGAATTTCAAAGCATATCAACAAAATTTTGCAGTCAACATGATAAAGCAATGGCTTAAGTGATCCAACTTGACTCAAAAACAACGTCAAAGAACCGAAAAAGTTCAAAACTAATAAAATTCAAAATGAAAATCAACTGTACAAACAAAAAAACAATAAATGCAACTGAAAAATAAATATATACAGAAAGCATTAGAAATTTGATCAATCAAATTATTATAGTTCAACATAATGCTATAAATGTGAACTATTTGTAGTATATGAAAACAATCGCCCTTCCATGTCTTTTAACAAGTATGAATTGTTACCTATGACAGATGTGATTTTGTAAGGACCTTACCAAAGCTTCTGAAATTTAGAATGTTTGGACCTTTATCAGCGTGTGAAAAATCCCATAGCATCACTTTCTGTAACATCCCGCTCTGGCGCACTGAGAAAACTTATTCTTTGAGGACACTTGCTCGCAAGTGATCTAGATTATTAGACCATTAAGACATTTGACTTTGATATTTATGCGTTATTGGTAGATGACATGTTGTTTTACTGCATTGACATAGACATGTGCTATTGACTCAGTTTTACTGAGTGTGCAGGGTTTTGGACCTTGAGAATGTAGAGGCATCGATGGAACCCCTTGGACTCCAGATCGAGTCAGGGAGTGTGCTATTGGGGTTTGATTTTCTTACTGTGATATTAGTACATCTGATTAGATGATACGATGTGGATATGTTCTGACATGATTTGTTGATGATGCAGGCTGACGATAGCTTGTCGACCAGACTCACATATGGAGTAAAGGGGCCACACACGACTACTAGAGAGGTTGAGGGAGAGGTGTGGACAACAGCCCTGCCACAACCTACTAGTACTCACGTCATGGCTCGAACTGTAGGTTAACGATTACCTAGTTCGAGAGAACCCATGATGCCGCGAGGGAAGACTGCGACAGTCGCTCGCGATGATTCTAAGGGGCACGCAATAAGGAGGGGGCCTTATTCCTTAGAAGCCCTTAGTCTCCCCTAAGTTCACCTGGTGGAGTGTTGACTCCAGGGGTTATTGATGTCTACCAATCAATCAAGAGGCGAGTGGCACCCTTGGAGCACGTAGTGCGTCCTGAAGGGCACGTTGCGTTGATGATAATAAAGGAACAAACCTAGATGGCCCTAAGACAATTAACACATTAAGAAATTTTAAAACAACTCCCCTAATTAAATGTCGCCCAGTCCAGAATCTAAGTTCTAAGTCTGAAACTTCGCTAGGGGTAAAATTTTGTCTACCCTTAAGAAAATATCTCTATAAAAATAAAACAATAAAGTTTAAAATAAAAAACCATTTAAGTAATAATTGTGGTCTTCATAAATTTTTGGGTAAAATGAAGAGAGTAAGAACTTAAATAAAATCTGTGGATATAAAAGGTAAAGAAGAAATTAATTATTTAACTTGTGAAAGTGAAAAAAAGATATTAAATTAATAATAAAAGGAAAAGAGGTTAAATTGCACAACTGTCGTTTTTATCTCTATTAGAAAGGGGAAAGAGGGAAATTATAAAATCTAGGAAACTAGGGAAATGAGGTAACATAAAAAGGGAAAGATGGGGAACTTAAGGTAAAATGCGGGAGGTCAACTTAGTAAGAATCTGCAATTAAGAACCTTATAATTTGAACTAAATTAGCAACTTCATTTTAGGGAAAGTCTTTAAAACCTGTAAGGGAATCTAGGGACACCTATGAGTAAATTTAGGAGTAACTCTAGGTGGGTGAGGGAAATAAAACAATTTAATAAATTAAAGAAAATAATTATTGGAGGAATGTGGGGGATGAATGACACTTGTACGAAGGAGAAATTTTAGAAGATTTTTAATTTAAAACTTAAATTAATGAGATTAGGGAAAGATTGGAATTTCTAAAACTCTATAAAAGAGAGGAAGGAGGAGGAAGAAGGGGATCGACTGTTAGCGTAACGTTACGTTGTCGGATTAGTGACTTGACTGATTTACTTCTGGGAGTTGGGATTTCCTAGCTCGGAGAGGAGTGGTAGCTTGGCCTTTTGAGGCGAGCTGGGAGCTAGACGTACCATATGGATAGTGTGTGGCCCCTTTGCGGCTCGGGGGGCTAAGGGGGAAGTAGAGTACCCCTAGCGTTGGCTAGGAAGTACCGGTGTAGTCTCGACAGTCGGCGAGCGGGAGCGGCACGGAGCTCGCGGACGTCATTCGAGGAAGGCGATAAGGCAACGGTCTGCTCGTTATTTTGTAGAGTAGAATGCATTAGGAACTTATGCTTGATCTGTATGTTGATTGTAAATGGATGAATTATGCCTTGAGCTTTTGCCCATTCGATTGATTGCCTAAAATTATTGTGGTCAGTGATTTTGTATTTTAAATGACAAATTATAGTTTATATTTCAAATGGCATTCTGAATTTATTTATAGATATTTCAATGGCGAATCTAGATATTATAATGCAATGGTGATTTTATATTTATATTTCCAAGGCGATTTATTCTTGGGTATGTCGACGATTATACATATTCTGGCTTCCTGCAGCGATTTAATAAATTGTATCTGGTGCACCCTTTACGTAAATTGTTACCCAAGAAAACTCCTTCCTGGCATTACGTTTTTGTAATTGATTACTGTGAATTCATTTTTGGAATTCTTCTTGGGTAAAGTGGTTATTGAAATTTTGGTTTTGGTAATTTCGTTATGCTTGCTCTTGGGTAATGGCAGTAAACCCGGCACCTTGTTTCCCTGGCATGCATCTCCTTTCCCTTCTGCAAGGTTTTACTTCACTCCAAAGATGAAAAATATTTCCAGAAAAACCGAAACAGTTCAGCCCTCGATTTTAGTTTCAACCCCACATTCTTGATAGATTGACCACTTAGCCTATTGATTAAATGTTTTTACATGCATAGAAGTTGCTACTTCCAGTTTTGATCAGGGGTCGTGATTGCCTTAAAAATACCTCTTGGTGATAATCGTTTTAACAGCAGTAAACCTATGTCTATGGTGGAGATTCGAATGACAGTTGAGTCTCACCTTACAATAGACTTTTCTGACTTGAGACTCGTGACAAATACAAAGGATCCCGGACACTGGACACGTGCAGAGTTTCTAGGTTGGTGAAATTTCCCATCCGTGCAGTAATGGAGGGTCGCGTCCGCCTGTGTGTTCAGAGAGCTCTGACAGGCCTGCCAATTTGCAGTTCCTTTAAATATGTGTTGGGTTATGATATATAACCGACTGATATATATGTTAGATATATGTTTAACCAGCTGAGCTTTAACCGAGCCTTTAGATATATGTTAGATACGACGGATATATTTTATGGCAGCAACTGAATGGCTTTGTGCTAGACCGCATGCTAGGAACTGATTGTTTTTAGTTTTATATTCTTCGTGTTTTATTGATCTTGAAGTCTTTCCTTTCTATGTTCTATCTTTAACAATTTTATTCTACAAGCTGCAGATGTCATCTAATGCTTTCTTATACCTAGAACATGCATTCAGGTGTATGGTTTATTAATAATTCATTCACAGAAAAGAAAAACTATTGGAGCATTTAAGATCAAAGCAAATAGTGATCTGCATGCTAGATCCCTAGTATAGATTTAAATACCAAAAGAAAATGTGTGAAGCCATAGAGTACTATTCCTTCAAATATGGAACAATATTACGAGTTTTGTAATGGATCATATGGTTATAAGAGTTGACTAGAAGAAGAATAAAAAGAAATAAGTATATTTCTCAAATACAATTAAAAACATAAATTATTATTTGGATGAAGTAAATGCTAGGCACACTATGGCAAAAATATAGTTTATTTAAAAAAAGGACACAAAATAAGTATAAGAGTACAAAATATGTATATTCACAATAAGAATATACATTGGTTAAAATTCTAATGGAAAGACTAAGGGAACTAATTGTGAAACAATTCCAGCATTATGATTTTTAGTTGTACTATGGTATGGAATCTATTCCAACACTTCAGAAGCTCATTCAAGCGCTTCAACTAGACAACCTATTGGCCATCTATTGTTAGTAATGTTTGACTATCACTTTACACTCTTTTAATTTAAATGATAGACATAATTGGTCATAGCTAAGTTAGTGATTAAATTCGACTTGCCAAAACAAAATGCAACCAATTACCTTAAGGTTTTTTCTAGGGAAAACATGTGTGGTTAAGTGATTAATTATGATGGTACATTGCTTTTAGTAAAGTCAACTGTTTGGATTAATATGAACTTCTTATATCTAATAATGATTTAGTGTACAGAGGGGATGCCCTGGAATGCTTATGCTTGTGGATGTATTATCAATTTTTCAACATTTAAACCCTTAACCTTGAACTATCCTTTAGGCTTGTCTCCTTAAGTGCTTTGTTATACTAACAAATGGGGAAGGTAAAGAAATCTAGGTTTCATTCTTTATAAGTTAACAAGGGACCCTTAAGAGATATTTTTATGTTGGGATATTGGATAATCCTTCTTTATTCGTGAGCATTAATTTATCTACATTGATTGTAGCTTATGATTAACAATTGTAATTGACACGTCTTTAATTAAATGTTACTTAATGGAATTACACTATAGATATAATGATATTTAGTAAATATAGAATTGATACATACAAGACACTTCTTACTTGTAGCGTTAATTGAGATTTCGTCATGATAAATTAAATGGTTCTAAAATGTTGGTATTAGGACTGCAAGTATAATAATCTAGAATGATTAAACTTTTCCGCTCTCATTGTAAACTTGATTACTCTGTGTTAAGATCAATGATCGTAGACTCTATTGATTTAGCTAGATGCATGATTGATTGTGATTGGTTGGTAAGTCGGATTTCTTGCGCCTTGTAGATAGAATGGTTGATTAAATTGTGTTCTAATGCGCTAATCAAAATTGATGATGATGGATTGATTTCAAGCTATATTAGTACTGCGCGGTTAATTACAGTTAATGTACGATGGTTAACAGTAAAGAGTACTCTCACCCTTGGTTAATTGATTTTAGGTTGATAGAACGAATCTCAGTTGATCGTTGATATTGGTGGATTTAGCATTTTTAGTTTCAGTCTTGATTGTGATAGGGGATGTAGACACCTCGATGTTCCTCAGAACAGTCGCCAACCCTGAGACCTTAAATGGCTAAAATCGATGGGAACCTAGGCTTGAGCGTTGCTTATGTGTCTTGGAGGTCCTAACCATTGCAAGGTAGGACAGGCGGGTAGTCAGTCTTATTTATTTGTCAATTGATTGTCGTTCATTGCATGCAGATACTTGATGTGCATCTTAGGTCGTCATGTTGTGTTCATCGTTGAATGTGTTTATTACCCTTGTACACACGTGCACACACAAAAAAAAAAAAAGTAAAAAAAATAAATTTACTTGTTAAGAGGTTCGTCGTCGTAATGAGGAGGTTTGTTACATATGGTATCAGAGTGGGTTCAACCCGCGACTTGGGATCGCTACGGATTTCGTTGACATGATTTGATTATACGGTTGCTAATCGAGTTTATTGTGTGTGTATAGGTAATCATGGTTAGAGGACACCACGGAGGTAGACGACGGGGTGCTAGGGGAGGAGGCGGGACGACCCCAGTAGCATCCACGTCGGAGGGGTCTAACCCCCAGGGAGACGAGCAGGTTCTCGGATAGGAGAAGATAGCAGTTGGTGATGTAGTCATAATGAGGAGATCTTTTCGGGCATGTCTGAGGCATTGATCATCCGTTTGGAGAGAGATGAGGCCAGAGCGTCGGCACCCGCTGAGGTTCCACCGCACGCTCCGGTCGGTACTAGTAGCATTCACCGTGAACTCGAGAAGGTCAAATTTCCCGAGTTCTTTGGTGCCCCAGACGACACAGTCACCGAGGCATGGTTGGATAACATGGCGATGTGCTTTGCACTTCGCGATTATACCTCCAACATGAAGGTTCACATGGCGGTCTTTCAACTGAAGGGGAGCGCTCTTCTATGGTGAAAGATGCTCCTACCGTAGCTGAACATGGTCGTCGAAGACGTGTCATGGGAACTGTTCGAGGAACGGTTCCGAGAGAGGTACCTTTCAGAGGAATTCATTGACCGTCAGCTCAATGAGTTCAACGCCCTATGACAGGGAGGTCGTACGGTGCCCGAGTACGAGGCTCGTTTTATGGAGTTGCTCTAGTATGCTCCGTACCTTAACATAAAGAAACTTAAGGTCAACAGGTTCGTGTTTGGCCTTAACGACAACCTACGTGCAAAGGTTAGGATTTTGATGCCCCAAACCTTGCACAATGTCATCCAGAAGGCCCTCATAGCAGAGGAGGAGCTTATCAGTGGGGGTCAAACCAGGACTCCAGTGAGACCAGCAGGACAGGTTTCATCTGGAACCCAGCTGCACTAGACACCAGCGAGACATACACCGAGATATCGTGGCTTCCAGAGGGGATCCACTTTCACTACACCCTAACGACCGATGCCTTAGCAGCGAGCACCTTACCGGGGACCACAGCATCAGCAGCAGTGTTGCCCGCAGCAGCGACAGTTTAGGCCTGTTCAGCAAAACAGACCAGGGTTCCAAGCCGGTGGGTCGTCATTTTCTACTTTGGGTACCAGGACTACTGGGCCAAAAAATGGGTGTTGGACGTGTGGGGAGCCACATTACTAGCGTGACTATCCTATGGAGAGGACCAGAGCATCCGGATCATCCAGACCCACTACCGTGGGAGATATGGGCAAGGCCCATCCGATTCATGCAGCGGTGAATAACCGCCAAGCAGAGCATCAGTCGACTGTGCTAGAGACGACAGGTACCATCGCTGACCAGACCCTTAGTATTTTGATAGATCATGATGCTACCGAGAGTTTCATTTCTGGTGCAGCGCTAAAAAGGATTAAGGTAAAGGCAGTCGAATAGGATGAGTTTAGCTTCGTAGAGATGGCCTTGGGAGCCAAACAAAAGGTTGGAGGAAAGGTTATGGGTTGTGCCCTTAACCTGGGAGAGTTTGTCACAAGGGCCAACCTATACGTCATGATCCTAGGATCTTATGATGTCGTGATTGGTATGGATTGGTTGGAATCGCATGAGGCGATACTCAACTGTAAGACAAAACGGTTGAGCTCGATTGATGACAAGGGACAGAGACGTGTGATTGTAGGTCAGAACCAGGGAGTTTCCCTAAGGTTCACCTCTTCCTTAAAGCTATGAAAGAGTATGTGCAAGGGGTGAAAGTTTTATGTGATCCTTGCGTTAAACGAGAAGGGAGTAGCGGAAGGTCTAGAACACCTTCCGGTGGTGAAGGAGTTTGCGGACGTATTTCAGGAGGAGTTACCTGGGATAACGCCAGAGAGAGAGTTTGATTTTACCATAGACCTAAAACCATGGACTGAACCAATAGTAAGAATGCCTTATCGGATGTCGACCCCGGAGTTACAAGAGTTAAAAATGCAATTGAAGGAGTAGTTGGACCAGGGACTGATACGTCCTAGCGTGTCACTGTGGGGTGCACCTGTTATTTTCATACGAAAGAAGGACGGATCGTGGAGGCTTTGCATTGACTACCGTCAACTGAACAAGGCCATGATCAAGAATCAGTATCCCTTACCGAGAATTGATGATCTGTTTGATCAAATGAAGGGTGCGACGGTGTTCTCCAAGATCGATTTTAGATCAGGGTATCACCAGTTGTGGATCAAGGAGGATGACATCCCTAAGACCGCCTTTAAGACGAGGTTTGGACATTACAAGTTTACTGTTTTACCGTTTGGACTGACAAACGCCCTAGGGGTATTTATGAGTTTGATGAATGGGGTGTTCCGCGAGTACTTGGACAAGTTCGTCCAAGTGTTCATTGATGATATTTTGATTTACTCTCGTACGACAGAGGAGCATGACGAGCACTTACGCTTGGTACTACAATGTATGTGAGAGAACAAATTGTATGGGAAATTGTCCAAATGCTCTTTTTATCAATCGGGGATTCACTACTTAGGGCATGTCATCTCCGGCGAAGGCATCACCATGGATCCAGCCAAGGTCGAGGCTATTATGGAATGGCCTGCACCGATGAATGTCACGGAAGTGTGTAGATTTATGGGTTTAGCTGGATACTATCGACGGTTTGTTGAGGGATTTTCGAAGATAGCAAATCTGATCACGGAATTGCAGAAGAAAAACAAGAAGTTTGTTTGGGCCGAGAAATGCGCGGAAGCATTTCGGAGGCTTAAGGAGTTGTTAACAACAGCGCTGATACTAAAGGTCCCTGACATGGACGCGGACTTCTTGGTATGCACTGACACATCCAAGGAAGGTTTAGACGGAGTCTTGATGCAAGACGGAAGAGTGATTGCTTACATTTCGAGGAAACTGAGAAGGCATGAGGAGAACTACACGACACACGATTTGGAGTTATTAGCCATCGTATATGCCTTGAAGGTTTGGAGACACTAACTTGTTGGACGAAAATTTGAACTAAAGACTGATCATTGTGGAATACAACACATTTTTACGCAAAACAACCTAAACGCGCGACAACGACGTTGATCGAAATTGCTTAGCGAGTATGACTTTGAGATTACTTACATAAATGGAACAGTGAACCGAGTGGCAGATGCTTTGAGTCGGAGGCCACACATCTTTTTGGTGTTGTCTCTTCAGACGAATCTATGTGATAAGATTCTAACTTTATAACGTGACAATGACTGGTACAAAGAGGTTGAGGGTTTTATCGGACAAAACACAATGATGGTACCATGATATGAGGGATTTTCTTTTGATAGCGATGGTTTATTGAGGTTTAAAAGTCAGATTTACGTACTACCAAACGACGAGTTGAGGATGTTGATCCTGAGTGAGGCTCATAGAGCATTTTACATGGCTCACCCGGGAATCACGAAGATGAGGGAAGATCTTAAACCCTTATTCTTCTGGAGGGGAATGAAGGCCGACGTAGTTAACTATGTTGCCAGATGTCTAGAGTGTCAGTAGGTAAAGGCTAAACATACACACCCAACAGGATTACTACAACCACATGCCATTTCGGAATTGAAATGGGAGGTTATTTCGATGGATTTTATTGTTAGATTGCCACTGACGGCAAGGAGACATGACTCAATTTTTGTAGTAGTAGACACTCTGACGAAGAGTGCTCACTTTATTCCTGTGCGTACGACGTATCAGGCACCTGACATAGCTAGAGTTTTCATCAGTGAGATTGTGAGGCTGCATGGTGTGCCTAAGAAGATTATATCCGATCGAGGATCAGTGTTTACTGGACGATTTTGGACGAGATTCCAAGAGGACTTGGGAACTCAACTTAACTTTAGTACTGCATATCACCCGGAGACTGACGGATAAACCGAACGAATGAACCAAACCTTGGAGGACATGTTGCGCATGTACGTGATGGACCAACAAAAGTGTTGGGAGGAATTCTTGCCACTAGTGGAATTTTCTTACAACAACAGTTACCAGAGCACCATTAAAATGGCGCCTTTCGAGTTTATTTACGGGCGACCATGTCGGATGCCCTTGAGTTGGGATCGGCTTGAGGATAGGGTCCTGGTGGGACCAGAAGCGATCCAAGAAATGGACGAGAAAATGCAAACCATAAGACAAAGGATTAAAGAAGCGCAGGATCAACAGAAGAGTTATGTCGATGCGCACCAAGTCGACCGTAGTTACGAGGTCGGCGATCGAGTCTTCTTGCGGGTAAAACCGCATAAGAGTTCAATTAAGTTTGGGAAGGGAGCTAAAATCTCTCCTAGGTTCGTGGGACCTTTCGAGATTGTGGAGAGAAAGTGGCCCATGGCCTATCGACTAGCCTTGCCTGATTCTTTGAGGCGTATGCACGATGTTTTTCATGTATCTGTTTTGAGACATTATATTAGTGATCCTACACATGTTATTGACATGAGTTCCTTGCAGGTATCGGACAAGGGAGCGCTCACGGCTGAGCCGGTCCGCATCTTAGATCATCGGTTTCAACAGTTACGACGTCGAACGGTAGATCAGGTCAAGGTCCAGTGGGACAATTATAGTCCGCACTCGGCAACCTGGGAGGACGCATATGATATGCGCTAGCAGTTTCCATTTTTGTTTGATAGATAGACATATGATACTGTGATACACTTATTTCGGCATTTATAATGAGAAACTTCGGGACGAAGTTTAGACCAAGAGGGGGTGTATGTAACATCCCGCTCTGGCGCACTGAGAAAACTTATTCTTTGAGGACACTTGCTCGCAAGTGATCCAGATTATTATTCCATTAAGACATTTGACTTTGATATTTATGCGTTATGGGTAGATGACATGTTGTTTTACTGCATTGACATAGACAGGTGCTATTGACTCGGTTTTACTAAGTGTGCAGGGTTTTGGACCTTGAGGATGCAGAGGCATCGATGGAACCCCTTGGACTCCGAATCGAGTCAGGGAGTGTGCTATTGGGGTTTGATTTTGTTACTGTGATGTTAGTACATCTGATTAGATGATACGATGTGGATATGTTCTGACATGATTTGTTGATGATGCAAGTTGACGATAGTTTGTCGACCAGACTCACATATGGAGTAAAGGGGCCACACACGACTACCAGAGAGGTTGAGGGAGAGGTGTGGATAGCAGCCTTGCCAAAGCCTACTAGCACTCCCACCGTGGCTCGAACTGTAGGTTAACGATTACCTAGTTCGAGAGGACCCATGATGCCACGAAGGTAGACTGCGACAGTCACTCATGATGATTCTAAGGGGCGCGCAATAAGGCGGGGGCCTTATTCCTTAGAAGCCCTTAGTCTCCCACAAGTTCACCTGGCAGAGTGTTGACTCCAAGGGTTATTGATGTCTACCAATCAATCAAGAGGCGAGTGGCACCCTTGGAGCACATAGTGCGTCCTGAAGGGCACGTCGCGCAAAGAAACAAAAGAGGCGAGTGGCACCCTTGGAGCACGTAGTGCGTCCTGAAGGGCACGTCACGTTGATGATGATAAAGGAAAGAACCTAGATGGCCCTAAGACAATTAACACATTAAGAAATTTTAAAACAACTCCCCTAATTAAATGTCGCCCAGTCTAGAATCTAAGTTCTAAGTTTGAAACTTCACTAGGGGGTAAAACAATTTCTACCCTTAAGAAAATATCTCTATAAAAATAAAATAATAAAGTTTAAAATAAAAAACCACTTAAGTAATAATTGTGATCTTCATAAATTTTTGGGTAAAATGAAGAGAGTAAGAACTTAAATAAAATCTGTGGATATAAAAGGTAAAGAAGAAATTAATTATTTAACTTGTGAAAGTGAAAAAAAGATATTAAATTAATAATAAAAGGAAAAGAGGTTAAATTGCACAACTGTCATTTTTAGCTCTATTAGAAAGGGGAAAGAGGGAAATTATAAAATCTAGGAAACTAGGGAAAGGAGGTAACATAAAAAGGGAAAGATGGGGAACTTAAGGTAAAAAGCGGGAGGTCAACTTAGTAAAGAATCTGCAATTAAGAACCTTCTAATTTGAACTAAATTAGCAACTTCATTTTAGGGAAAGTCTTTAAAACCTATAAGGGAATCTAGGGACACCTAGGAGTAAATTTAGGAGTAACTCTAGGTGGGTGAGGGAAATAAGACAATTTAATAAATTAAAGAAAATAATTATTGGAGGGATGTGGGGGATGAATGACACTTGTACAAAGGAGAAATTTTAGAAGATTTTTAATTTAAAACTTAAATTAATGAGATTTAGGGAAAGATTGGAAGTTATAAAACTCTATAAAAGAGAGGAAGAAGGGGATCGACTGCTAGCATAACATTACACTGTCGGATTAGTGACTTGATTGATTTACTTATGGGAGTTGGGATTTCCCAGCTCGGAGAGGAGTGGTAGCTCAGCCTTGCGAGGCGAGCTGGGAGCTAAATGTACCATCTGGATAGTGTGTGGCCCCTTTGCGGCTCGGGGGGCTAGGGGGGAAGTAGAGTACCCCTAGCGTTGGCTGGGAGGTACCGGTGTAGTCTCGGCGGTCGGCGAGCGGGAGCGGCACGGAGCGTGCGGACGTCATTTGAGGCAGGCGATAAGGCAACGGTACGCTTGTTATTTTGTAGAGTAGAATGCATTAGGAACTTATGCTTGATCTGTATGTTGATTGTAAATGGATGAATTATGCCTTGAGATTTTTCCCGTTCGATTGATTGCCTAAAATTATTGTGGTCAGCGATTTTGTATTTTAAATGACAAATTATAGTTTATATTTCAAATGGCATTCTGAATTTATTTCTAGATATTTCAATAGTGAATCTAGATATTATAATGCAATGGCGATTTTATATTTATATTTCCAAGGCGATTTATTCTCTGGTATGTTGGTGATTATACATATTCTGGCTTCCTGCAGCTATTTAATAAACTGTATCTGGCGCACCCTTTACGTAAATTGTTACCCAAGAAAACTCCTTCTTGGCATTACGTTTTTGTAATTGATTATTGTGAATTCGTTTCTGGAATTCTGCTTGGGTAATGTGGTTATTGAAATTTTGATTTTGGCAATTTCGTTCTGCTTGCTCTTGGGTAATGGCAGTAAACCTGGTGCCAGGTTTTACTTCACTCCAAAGATGAAAATTATTTCCAGAAAAACTGAAACAGTCCAACCCTCGATTTTAGTTTCAACCCCACATTCTTGATAGAGTGACCACTCAACCTATTGATTAAATGTTTTTACATGCGTAGAAGTTGCTACTTCCAGTTTTGGTTAGGGGCCATGATTGCCTTAAAAATACCTCTCAGTGATAATCGTTTTAATAGCAGTAAACCTATGTCTGCGGTGGAGATTCGAATGACAATTGAGTCTCGCCTTACAATAGACTGTTCTGACTTGAGACTCGTAACAAATACAAAGGATCCTGGACACTGGACCCGCGCAGAGTTTCTACGTTGGTGAAATTTCCCATGCGCATAGTAATGGAGGGTTGCGTCAACCTACGTGTTCAGAGAGCTCTGACAGGCCTGCCAATTTGCAGTTCCTTTAGATATGTGTTGGGTTATGATATATAGCCGACTGATATATACGTTAGATATATGTTTAGCCGACTGAGCTTTAACTGAGCCTTTAGATATATGTTAGATAGGATGGATATATTTTATGGCAGCAACTGAATGGCTTTGTGCTAGACCGCATGCTAGGAACTGATTGTTTTTAGTTTTATATTCTCCGTGTTTTATTGATCTTGAAGTCTTTCCTTTCTATGTTCTATCTTCAATAATTTTATTCTACGAGCTGCAGATGTCATCTAATGCTTTCTTATACCTAGAACATGCATTCAGGTGTATTGTTTATTAATAATTCACTCGCAGAAAAGAAAAATTGTTGGAA
Source organism: Picea engelmannii (assembly GCA_009831015.1). NCBI lineage: Eukaryota > Viridiplantae > Streptophyta > Pinopsida > Pinales > Pinaceae > Picea > Picea engelmannii. Next base: position 109,130 of record ML786572.1, on the reverse strand, counting down.
CATTTAAGATCAAAGCAAATAGTGATCTGCATGCTAGATCCCTAGTATAGATTTAAATACCAAAAGAAAATGTGTGAAGCCATAGAGTACTATTCCTTCAAATATGGAACAATATTATGAGTTTTGTAATGGATCATATGGTTATAAGGGTTGACTAGAAGAAGAATAAAAAGAAATAAGTATATTTCTCAAATACAATTAAAAACATAAATTATTATTTGGATGAAGTAAATTCTAGGGGCAAAAATATAGTTTATTTAAAATAAAATAAAAAGGACACAGAATAAGTATAAGAGTACAGAATATGTATATTCACAATAAGAATTTACATTGGTTAAAATGCTAATGGAAAGACTAAGGGAACTAATTGTGAAACAATTCCAGCATTATGATTTTTAGTTGTACTATGGTATGGAAGCTATTCCAGCACTTTAAAAGCTCATTCAAGCACTTCAGCTAGACAACCTATTGGCCATCTATTGTTAGTAATGTTTGACTATCACTTTACACTCTTTTAATTTAAATGATAGACATAATTGGTCATAGCTAAGTTAGTGATTAAATTCGACTTGCCAAAACAGAATGCAACCAATTACCTTAAGGTTTTTGCTAGGGAAAACATGTGTGGTTAAGTGATTAATTATGATGGTACATTGCTTTTAGTAAAGTCAACTGTTTGGATTAATATGAACTTCTTATATCTAATAATGATTTAGTGTACAGAGGGGATGCCTTGGAATGTTTATGGTTGTGGGTGTATTATCAATTTTTCAACATTTAAACCCTTAACCTCGAACTATTCTTAAGGCTTGTCTCCTTAAGTGATTTGTTATACTAACAAATGGGGAAGGTAAAGAAATCTGGGTGTCATTCTTGATAAGTTAACAAGTGACCCTTAAGAGATATTTTTATGTTGGGATATTGGATAATCCTTCTTTATTTGTGAGCATTAATTTATCTACATTGATTGTAGCTTATGATTAACAATTGTAATTGACACATCTTTAATTAAATGTTACTTAATGGAATTACACTATAGATATAATGACATTTAGTAAATATAGAATTGATACATACAAGACACTTCTTACTTGTAGCGTTAATTGAGATTTCGTCATGATAAATTAAATGGTTCTAAAATGTTGGTATTAGGACTGCAAGTATAATAATATAGAATGATTAAATTTTTCCACTCTTATTGTAAACTTGATTACTCTGTGTTAAGATCGATGATCGTAGACTCTGTTGATTTAGCTAGATGCATGATTGATTGTGATTGGTTGGTAAGTCAAATTTCTTGCGCCTTGTAGATAGAATGGTTGATTAAATTCTGTTCTAATGCGCTAATCAAAATTGATGATGATGGATTGATTTCGAGCTATATTGTTACTGTGTGGTTAATTACAGTTAATGTACGATGGTTAATAGTAAAGAGTACTCTCACCCTTGGTTAATTGATTTTAGGTTGATAGAACGAATCTTAGTTGATCGTTGATGTTGGTGGATTTAGCATTTTTAGTTTTGGTCTTGATTGTGATAGGGGATGTAGACACCTCCATGTTCCTCAGAACAGTCGCCAGCCCTGAGACCTTAAATGGTTAAAATCGATGGGAACCTAGGCTTGAGCGTTGCTTATGTGTCTTGGAGGTCCTAACCATTGCAGGGTAGGACGGGCGGGTAGTCAGTCTTATTTATTTGTCGATTGATTGTCGTTCATTGCATGCAGATACTTGATGTGCGTCTTAGGTCATCATGTTGTGTTCTTCGTTGTATGCGTCTTGTTCGTTGTCGGGTGGCAACGCAGAGTCGAATGTGTTTATTACCCTTGTACACACGCGCACACACACAAAAAAAAAGTAAAAAAAAAAAAAAATTACTTGTTAAGAGGTTCATCGTCGTAACAAGGAGGTTTGTTACACTTTCTCATCAGCCTCAAAAATAACAGATTTGGCTTTCTTATCGAAATATTTTTTAACAAATTGCTTCCTTTTCCTCAGATTTTCTAGATCATGGTTTATTTGTTCTTCCAAGGGAAGAAAAAAATTTATTTTTTGAGAAATATCTATCATATTCAATTCTTCATCTTGTAATGCTAATCGAAGAGAGGTAAGTTCAAGTTCTAGAGGCATAATAGCTTCATGGCCATATAAAATATGGAATGGGGTATGACCAGTGCTAGAATTCGTAGTGGTTTGATCTACCCAAAGTGCATACATGAGTAGTGTGTGCTACTAGTTGGTTTTATCATCTATAATCTTCCTTAAAATTTTGACTATTTTTTTATTAGTAGACTCAGCTTGCCCATTTCCTTGTGGATAATAGGTAGAAGAAGTAAAGTGTTTCACATCAAATTTACTAAGAAAGTTAGTGAAGTTTGCATAAATAAAAGCTAGTACATTATCTGAAATAATTTCAATAGGAAGACCAAAACGAGAAAAGATGAACTAGATTCCAGGAAAGAAATGACCTGCTCATCTTGTGCACGCTTGAGTGGTACAACTTCAGTACACTTAGTAAAGTAATTTTTTTTGTAAGTATAAAAATATGTCCAACAAAAGACGGAGGATTGATAGGGCCAATGAAATCTAAACCCCATTTTGAAAATGGAAAATCAAAAAGAATGGATTGCAAGAGCATGGCAAAAAATTGTTCTTTAGCAGCAATTTTTTGGCACTTATCACAAGCCCTTGTGAATTTAACTGAATCTCTGAAAATGTAAGGCCAATAATACCTTGTTCTCAAAATTTTAAAGGAAGTGGATTTTTCTACGAAGTGACGATCGATATGAATGTTTGAATCTGTTGATCCATGGAATTCTCTCAAGATTTTATGAGTTGTTGCATCATCTATACATCGTAACAATAAGCCATCAACAGATCTTCAAATTAAAGAATTTCCTAATATCAAATATTTAGGGGCTTCAAGGTGGAGCCTCTTGTATTGATGATAATTTAGGTAATCAAGACACTTTTGGAATTGTAAATAATAAACAAGGTCCTTATACCACGGATGTTTAGAAGGATCAAGATTCTGATTTTCAATCAAAAAAAATGTTGATAAGGAATTTTCATCGTTTTCAGAAGAATCACTTAGTTCAGGATGTTGAGCCAAGTGAAGTGATAAGTCTCATCCCTTGATTGTTTTTTATGTTTTGATTGTTAGATCATGTTCTTGGATATTTGCAAGCCAATGTGCATTTTTTCCTGAAAGATGAGTTTGTGAAAGTAAAAACTTGACAGCAGGTAAAGGGACTTTTACCTTTGTTTGCTTGCCAATAATAAAGTGGTGAAATTTTTCTATAGCCTTAACATGAGCAAAATTGTGTTTTTCAATAAGAGAATATTTGATTTCATCTTCAGATAGGCTCTGGATCATGTAAGTTATAGGATGTTCGTTGTTTTGATCATCCTTTTGCAAAAAAAAATAGAAATTGCTTCTTTTGTTGAGTTTGTATAGGTAATAAAGTCTTTGTCAAAATCTAGTTTCACCAAGACCAGTGCAAAATGGATTGCGTTTTTAATTCCTACAAAATCTTTTTCGACATCTTCCATCCAAGAAAAAGATTGATCATGTTTTTGCATGTTATGAATAGGCTTAACCATTATAGCGAGGTTAGGAACATATATTCTAACAAAGTTAATTATGCCCATAAAAGACTGAATTTTTTTTTTATACGTAGGGGCTGGAAGATTTAAAATAGCGATAACTCTCTCAAGATCAATTTTGATCCCTGAATCTGAAACAATGTGATCGAGAAGTTTACCTTGAGTAACGCCAAAACAATATTTTGAAGGATTTAGAGACATGCCAAATTTTTTCATCGAAAAAAGACTTTTTTAAGATGATCAAAATTATTTGATCAGGTTTTTGATTAAAGAGTTAATTCATCAAGATAGATCTGAATTATTTTACCGACAAGATTGTCAAAAGCTATCGGTATATCTCTCTTAAAAGTGGCACCTGCATTAGATAAGCCAAAAGGAATTAGTTCATAAGAGAAGGTTCCCCATTGAGTCATAAAAGTGGTTTTATATTTGTTTGTCGTTTTTACTTTGATTAGATTATAACCTGAAAAATCGTCAAGTAAGGACATCATCTGTGATCCTACTACTTGTTGCAAAATCATTTCCATATTAGGAAGGGAAAGTTGTTCTTAATTCTATCCCTATTAAGTTCACGTAAATCGACACATTAATGAATGTCACCATTCTTTTTCTATACAGGAACCAAATTAGATACCCACTCAGAATATTTAACCAGAAAGATTATATGAGAATTTATTAACGTTTCCACTTCGTTTCTAATTGCAGCTTCAAGAGAAGGGTTGATGGGTTTTTGTTTTTTCCTAATAGGTTTTTCTTCTTCCTTAATCGGAATAGCATGTTGGATGAAACTAGGATCAAAACTATGAAGATCCTCATAATATCGGGCAAAAACATCTCTAATTTCACAAAAAAATCCATGATTTTTTTCTTTTCATCTTTTGAACATTAGGCTCCATTTTTTTAAACTTTTGGATGCTCTTGAGTTCTAATGTTCACTCGAATGATATCTCATATTTTCCGCTTCAAATCCTCTTCTTTATGATCTTTATTCTTGCTAACATCACTAGTTGAGGATGAGCTCTTGAGAGGAGTCAATCCTTTAGAAAGTGTATTATCTTCACACAAAATTATTTCATTTGGCTTATATGACTTATTCTGAATAAAAGCGCAAATGCTTTCATCATTAGGGAAGGCCTACCATGATTTCACATTATTAGGGAGATGAGGTTGATATAAGGATAAAAATGTGCAATCAGGTATTTGAGGCGATAATTTCCTTGTAGGAGAAGCTGTGAAAACAACTAACCTATCAGTTATTGAATTCAACTCCCTTTTGATGTGAGTGATGTTAAAAGATAGCAGATTTTGAATTAAAGTACAAACATCTTGGGTGTATATTTTCAATAACTTGTTAGTAGGATTATATATTTTTCTAACCATATTGGCAACAAGTTTTGAATCTTTGAAAACAGTGAGATGACCACAGCCTAGGTTGTAAGCATTTTCAATTCATAAAATCAAGGCTTCAAATTCAGTAACATTATTTGTGCAGGCAAATTCTAGTCTATAGGAAAATTTGTGGATTTTACCTATAGGAGAGTATAATACAATGTCTACTCCATTACCTTCACTTGATGCACCATCAAAGTGAATATGCCACATGCCATCTTCATAATCATAAGGTTGTTCAAGAGAAGCATCATATTCATCAGCAAAAGTAGAATACACACCCATATCTTTCTGAATATAATTTACATTGGGTTGAGGAACCTTTTCAATATATGGTGAGATTCTCCCTTCCCTTAAAACAATGATATTCTTTCCATTTTTGGGAATGGACAAGTGTGAACCATCCAACAATAAATAACCACCAGTCAAGGTATGTTAATCTCTACCAAAAATAATTGAGTAATTACTAATGGACATGTCAATTACTTGAATATTCATAGTGGTTCTAATTTCAAGATGGGCACAAAGGACTAGAGTTACATCCTTAATCTCACTTATTGTCGATTGTTGTTGATTATTATATGACACCATACTTCTCGCAGTTTTATTTATACAAGAGATTCCTAGTTCTTCCATAATAATCTTGGACATGACACTAGGGCCAGATCCACCATCTATTAAGCAACATTGAGTTATCCTATCCATTATTTTTATAGAAATATAAAAAAAAAGGATTTTTTATAGGATTCCTAAAATTATTTACACCTATTCTATTTACATGTGAATCATCTCCATCATGCTTTTCAGATAAACTAGATAATGTGGAAATTTTACCTTCCATATAATCCTTTGGATGTTGTTGTTGTTCAGGAACAGTGACCATGTCCAAGAGAGATGCATTTTCTTTTATGTTAGCTAGTTGATTAAGAATTTTATATTTGGATGGAGGAAAAGAGACCAATGCCTTTGGACTTCGAGTTGTCATGACAACCTAAGGGTTTGTGCTTTGGGAAGAGGAACTAGGAGCAAAGGTAGCCTTGGGAATATTACCCTTCCCTTTATTTGTGTAGGATTTATTTCTTTTGTTTACTAACATCACACCCTCCTTATGAACCCAATCTACGGCAGCAATAGTTGTTTCAGTCTTTTTTTGAAAGATTCACTCTTGTGCCCTTTTCTTAACTTCACAAGTACTTTCCTCGTGATTATCATCATAGAAGTTACACCAAGCCCTAGAGAGAGTGGGTTTTGGTTGATTATAAAATGAAGAATTAGTTGGTTGATTTCTCAAAACAACTTGAGAAGAAGACTCAGCAAGAGATGAAGTTGGGGTGACACCTTTCATCTCATAAGCAATAATTTGATTGCTCATATATTGAACAAGATACAAAACTGTAGACATATCAATCTAATTTACGGAATCTTCCTTGGCTTTAAGGTCTATTCTTTCCAATTGTTCTTCGTACTCTAAAAAAGTTTGAAGTGCAGACCCTAAATTTGTTACATTATTTTCTTCTAATATTTGGCAATAAGAAGAAGGTAATGCATTATAGTATTGGATGAAAGCATATTGGTTATGAGGTCATATTAATTCAGGGATTTGATTGTATAACTTAGTGAAACGAAGATTGAAATACTTGATTGTTTCACCATTATTGTTAACAATGTTGTTGTATTCCCTTAATTGATCTGTCAGGTTTTTTAAGTATTCCCATAAGTTTATTTAAACCAATAATTCAATTCATCCCAAGTTGAAAATATTTTAGGAGTTAATTCAAAAAAATATGCAGCAATTTTTCCTTCTAAAGAATTGGCAAACAAGTGCATGCATGTATCATTATCATTCGCACCTATGTTATGACATGCATTAGAAAATGAAATTAAATGTTCTTTAATGAAAATAGTGTCATTCCCTGAGAACTTAAGAAAATGATACTTGAATTTTGGGAGGGGATTTGCAGGTGGAGCAAGATTTAAAGGTGAATACACATACCATGGTGTAGTGGTTGCATCTTCCTCGAACTAAAATAGACCAAATTTTTTAATCACTTTGACAAGATTTGTTGTGGACTAAACTGGGATGTGATGATTGAAAATACTTCCAATTATTGATGAAGAATAGCTTTGTGAATAGGTAGATGACCTAGTACCAGAAGAAGTACCAAAAGACGGCATCTTGAAAGAGATAGAATTCAAGGAAATTGATGAACTAGAAGAGTTAGATAAAGATCTTTGGAGTTTAGATTGTTGACTTTATTAAATGGCCTTTCTTCTTCCAACTTCAGATAAAGGATTTAACTTAGGATATAAACCTTTTTTTCTTCGAGAAGAATGATATCTAGAGGACATAATACGACCTCTTATTAAGGGGGTTTATTCCAGGCTTGCCTTTGTTGGGATTCCCCTTGTTCACGGACTCTAACATCTCTAGCAATGACCTCCCAAGAACGATGAAGTTTGGCATGACTTTGATCGGTTTCTAAAATCAGATTGAATAAAGTCAAAGAAATATTATTCTGATTATCTAAACCATCTCCAATGTTAGGTTTTCGTACAATAGGCAAAGTCATGAAATCAAAAAATAAAAGAAGAAAACTAAGTGCAAAAAATAAAATACAACTACCATAGAAATATGGATAAATTTCCCCAGTATGATCGCCAAATAAAGGAATGGATATCCTTATACCAACATTTTCAAATCTTGTTGGGCTAAAGCAAGATAGGCGAGATTGTTACCCTATGTTTATAGCCTTTAACAAAAATATCAATTAGTCCTCAAGCAATATGTATGTGTGCCCAATGTTGTCTTTTATAGTGTTTTGACAAAGAAATAAAGAAATGTTTGCAACAGAAATCTATAAAAAAATTAATGAACGATCATAAAACAAAATATAAAATAAAGATTACACATGTAGTCCAAAACGAGACCCAAAACCATCAATGATTTTATTAATTCAGTTCTGAATTATAGCCAAAAGAATTCTTTCATACCCAAGAATTTCCAAGGACTAGAATAAAGCTTAGAAGTCAGAGGTGGAATGTTACATCACACAGAGACGATCGATGTCTTCTAAGTAAAGCCAAGACTGAGAAAAACTGGATCAACAAGCCACAGTATCCCACTGTCTTGACTCTTTTGAAGCATGTCAACAATATATGATTCTTGGTCCTTCTTATTTCCACCTTCAGTAAGACCCGTATCAGAGTTTTTTTCTTTTATCTCTCCCCTTGCTTGTCCCTCAAGTCCTTGTTTTATTCTCCAAAAGTAGTTTTGGGTAGTTCCAACTACTCTTAGTTAAGTTACTTGAGTAACTTATAGTTAGATAGGAACAGTTTATAAATAACTATTAATAAATAACGATAAGGGTATAATAAATACTAACTAATAGATGGGGAACCCCTACATATTGTTATATCACCTTGTTCCTCCATAGATAAATATGCATCCCATGTCATTCAAAATTTCATAAAATATCCAATCAAAATTATTCCAAAGATATTGTTCAAAAATAATTGTTGTTCAAAAATATCTCATGTCCAAAACTAAGTGAAGTATGACCCAACATTCAAATCAAAATAAACAAGACAAAACTTTTTATGTGAGGTAGTTTTCCTCTATCCACTATATTTAGAATTGACCACTTTGAGCACCTGTGAATCTTCCTTGATATGCATTTTACCTTTAACTGATGATGTCTCTAGGCCCATGTCTCTAAAAGAGATATGTTTGTCACCACATCTAGGGTGTTGAGAATGGGATGTGACTAAGTGTGAGGATGTCTCAGATTGATCAGACTTAGAAGAATTGGCCATCTATTTTCCTTTACTAGGTTTAAGTTCTTGAGCAATGGAATTAATTCTTTTTATGGGTTGAGTTGAATGAGGATGTGAAATCACTAATGCAATGTGTTGAGCTGGTTGCTAAAATGGAGGAGGAGGTAATGAAAAGACACTCTGGGCCATCCGTCAAAATGAGTTTGGGGAGGATGTACAACATCATTCCAAATATCATTTACAGGAGATTTTGGTGGCAAGGATACATGTGGTTATGTTGGTATGCCAGCAATTCTAGGGTGAGGATGCAATGGTGGTCTTTCAAGTGAAGGAGGAGGTCGGAAATATTTTTTCCCAAGTAGGTTTAAGAAACATGTCTGCAAAAGTTGATTCAACTCTTAAGAGTCTACATCAAAATGAATGGAGAATTGTAACCTTTTGTTTCCTCTTTTCCAAAAATCATTTGGCCTCCTTTCTCGGTTTCCTCTGCCTTTGTTTCCTCCACCATAGTTACCTCTACTGAAAAAGCTCATATAAAACCATGATAATCCAATTAGCATAAGTATAAAGAAACAGTAAGATAAAACATCTAATACAATTTATCTAAATGATTAGAATATTGGCTTTGACCTGACACAACCATAAAACATAAATGGGAAATGAAAGAGATAAAGTGAAATAGGGATAGAATCCTAATATTCATCAACCACGTTCAACATACAAGTCTACATTCCATGAATGTTTGATCATTATCAAAAGAAATCTGCCCATCTTTCATTCAAAAATTTATAACAAATATTTTTCAACTAATAAAATTATGTATTTTACTTTGTCCTTTTCCATGCTAAACATATCCAATAATTTTCTTTTATCATATAAGCAGGAAAAAAATGGAGAAGGGGAATAAATGACAGGGAGTTCAAGGAATAATTTTATGAAAAGTGAGATTGATGAAGGAAATTGAACTTATATGACAATTGCATTTCATTTTTCATAAACTTCAACATACTGCCATTATCATATTTTGATTGCCTTTGTTATAGTCAAACACTATAGAAATATTCCCACGCTGAAAATAAATCATTCATAACTAATATAACAAAATTCTTCACTTTTAAATTATATAGACAAGGAAATGACGAGAACAAGAAATTAATGAATGGGATTCTGAGGAATGACTTATAAAAAATGAAATTGATGAAGCTAAATTTGAGTCTATATAATTATCCTTTTTATTCTTCATCACTCTTTGTCAAAAATGAACCATCAAATGTGAACATCCTATAACCTAGCCATCATTTATGATATTACAGGAATTAATTACTTTTTCTTCAAACATCTAATCCCCTTTTCATATCATTCCCACAATTTTTATATCAACATTATCAACCATCATAACAACGAAGTAGACCAATCATATCATTTATATTTTATGAATGAAAAACGCAATCAAAACCCTTGATAACTGTGGGTATGTCAAAGAAAACCATTGGTAAGCATATAGCATGTATGAGATTTAGGGTTTGAATATTTTTCATTTGTTTGATAAATATTTTGAAATCAACAGCTGGGATACATCCACTGACAGTCAAAACAAATGAATTTAAAATATGTTGTAGAGAGGTCGCCACAATCAAAACCCTTAATAACTGTGGGTATGTCAAAGCAAACCATTATTAAACATATAGGATGTATGAGATTTAGGGTTCGAATCTTTTTCATTCGTTTGACAAAGCTTTCGAAATCAACAACTGGGATACATCCACTGATAGACAAAAAAAATGAATTTAAAATATGATGTAGAGAGGTCGGGTTCATCACCGAATCCCTTTCTTTTAAAATTTTCTTTAATATTCAAACCAGGTTCGAAACATATGAACCCTCAAGCTAGGAAATGAGATAGGGTATCGTGGCATCGACCACATGCAGAAAACTCAAGCTAACTTTTAAACAGGCCTTTTAAATATTTATCCAGCATGTTTACGAACTTCAAAGACCAGGTTTTGGTTCAAACTAAAACTTCATTAATACCCAGGACCAAAATAAAGGTATGGTTCAACAATTTTCCTCTTTTGTGGGAAAGAGAAGGACGTTATATAATCATAAAATTTGAAACAAAAAGTGTTTATGGTGCAACGACTGTTAATCTCAATCCATATAACAACACATTTTTTAAAACAACCAAACATGTCAATATCATGCGAGGACGGTGGGTATTTATCAGTATGCTTCAAAGGTTTTGAGTTCGAACCTCAAATGTAAATAGAGACTATAACAAAAATACTTTTTGACACAAAACAAAATGAAAATTGGGAGGATGAATGAACTGGATGCATCTCAGAACCCTTCTATTTTCTTTACAATAAAATGATAAGAGGGGAAAGAAATCATATATGCATTGGCAATGCCAAAGCAACCATTTTTCGACAATTTTTTTTAGTACTAGATGTAAAATGAACTGAAACCTCATACCTTTGTAAAATGGCGTCTTATAGACAAAGATGAAGGAAATTCATTACCCAAAACTACCAGGGTTCAAGCTCTGCGAACCAATCTGTTACCACAATAGAGAAAGCCAAAGAAATCGAGGGCACAATGCCAAAACCAAAGTGAAATGAGGGTGACAAAACCTGCATAGTGGTGCATTGAATGCATGTCAAATTCGACTACATTTCCTTTACTATCGAACAGTAAAACCTTCGCCAACTCAACACAATTTCCCAATAAAACCAACATAGAAACCAATCACAACATGCCTCTCGGGCAAGGGACCACACGCCATGTCAACTGGCATAAATGCCCACAGGTTGGAAGCTCAAAACATTACGGCCAAGTTCCATTGTATTAATCCAAAATTCAATTGTTGTTGAAATAATGTCAATTAAACAGTACAAACAACTTTCCAATATACCGTATTCATCGTGCGACGTAAAAACTTGCAAATATAACCACATTTTCCACCCCTCCAAAAATAACTAAGTGTTGTATATATGAGCTGGATATTATTCATATAACATGCAAGGATGTGTCATATAATTTGAATACATTGCATGTCAGATGTTGCAATATAGTCGAACCACGTTTTCAAATGTAAAGACAATACTTATCACTTACAACAAAACTTTGAATATGCCATGAGAAATGTTTGTCACATGTAACAAAAAAAATTTAAACAAAGTAGAAATAAAATCCATAATCATTAGCATATGTTTATTCCTTGGATGACCATTATAACCTAATGAAAGAAAAATATGGCAAGACTTGTGTTTTTTTCCAATCACCATAACTTTCACCACCATATATATAATGCATACTATGATCATGGATGTAGTGAGATGCTTCAACTAATCGAAAGTAAAATTGAATGATGCCATTAACTTCTGAGAACATATGCAGATTTAGTGCATTATCATTCTTTTCTTTTTCTCACTGGGGGGCCCACCTAATAGTTATATTTTTTCCCATAGAAAAAAAAAAATTATATTCCATAAACAGAAATATGCATGTTACAATATTTTGCTTCAGCCTTTGCAAGCTCTTTCATTCAAAACATAACTTTTTGTTCCAAAAGAACCTATCTCCCTTCTATACATTGTTTCGGTCTTTACAAAAATTTGCAGTCTGCATCTGTCTCTTCTTTGAAGCAAAAAAGAAAAAAGAAAAAAAACTTCAATATTTACTTTGTACGCTAGCTAAAGGTGGAACTCCATAGCTTCAATTTCCACGCCTTCAAAGTACTCATAGTACCCAAAGTGTTGGTTGTGGAGCCTAATTATCTTCCTAATTCAGAGGTATTTTACTTTCAGCCGTGTTTATACCCCATGAAGTATTTACACCCCAAAAGTATGTACACTCTTCCACGCAGGGGAGTGCAGAGTACCCCCTCTGCGGGGTTCGGGGAGGCTATCCCCCTGGCTGGGGGGTCTAGGGGCAAGTGGGCCCCCAGCAGGAGTTCAAGAGCGAAGCCCTCGAAGCAAAAATTGCCTTGTAAATGTATATTGTAATTTCATTGTAAATATGGACCGTTCATTATAAGGTCGCAGGTCTAACGGTAGAAATTATGTTAGGGTTTTTTCCCTAGAAGGCAACCCTCTTTTATGAGGGAAATGTATTGCGGCTATGGTTGATGATTAATATTGTATTCTGAGATAGGAGACTGTGAGATAAAGAAGAGGAAGTTACAGCGGGTTTGTTGTAGGTTGTATCCCTCCATATGTTGGATAATAATAAAGGAAGGACCTGGCAATTTCTCTGGTGGACGTAGCCCACACTGGGTGAACCACGTAAATCTGTGTCTCTATTGTATTGTGTATCTTATGTGTTTTGTTTCCGCATTTGTTTTATTTTATTGCTCCACGGTCCTGTTTTTCTAACACAAAGGCTCCTTTATGTAACTGAAGCGCTTCCTTAGAAATCTCATCCACCTTGACATTGATTTCTCTCAAAACATGATGAAAAGAAAACCATTCAAAGGATGGAAAGGAAAACTTGATGTCTCGCAGTATGTTTTCCAGATTAACATTTTGGATTTTAAGTTTTCCTTGTGCCCACTCGATTGCCAATTTGCAGTCCCCCATAACATTTAGCTTTTTAATGTTTTTTTTCTTTGCCATCTCCAAAAGGGTCAACATCTCAATTAACTCTGCCCTATTATTCGACCCCTAACCCAGGGCATATCTGATGTGAATGTAATGATTCTGGTTAATGAACAAAACAACTCCAACTCTGCACGAAGGAGGGTGCCCCTGACTGGCCCCATCAAAATATCCCCATGGGATATCATAGTCTAAGGAAGTAAGAATAGGAGTACACTTCTTATAGGCTTTGGGATCCTCTTTAAAATAGCCTAATAGTTATATTTATTAATAAGTTTTTTATATATATGCCTTGCAACAATTTGCAGGCTAGTGGCTAGTTGCGAGTTTGAGAGTCAACAAGTTTCATGGATAATCTCTAAGGCCAAGGATCTGAAAGAGGAAGCATACATCGTGCTCATCTCTTGATTTCCAGGGTGCACCAGGAAGCAGTTTCAACCATCGAAAATTACTCTGCCCATACAACTCCAAATGCTCGGGCGGCAATGGAAGACCTTGAAGGAAAGGTCTGTCGGGAACGAATTGGGACTCTCGATGTTGACGTGGATGCAGAGTTTATCCCCTAGATACCGGAAAATGGCTCTACAAGGGCAAGAGAAACGAAATACCTTCATATTATAGACCTATATTGGCATATTAAAACACTATTAACCAAGGTTATCATTGATCGTGATCTTTCCCACAATGAAACTACTAGACAATTGGAATACATCTAGTTGCAAAATCAGGTGCAGGATAAGAAGTTGATGATAATGGCGGAGAAAATGGGAATCAACTTCATCGAACTAGAGGACCCCCCCAGGTTCCTCATGACATCAGTCCCTCCTCCCCCGAGTAATTTGACATGTTTTATTTTCGTTTTGATAGATTTCAATATTATAGTAATCAAAAGGTAAATCACTAGACATCAGATAGGGAGGAAATATTTTTTGTTAGCAAATGTATAAATGACAACAATATATTTTTTGGTATATTCCAGGCATTTTTCCCGATGAAGCAATTGTTATATTGTTGGGTTGGTTTCCCAAGCGACGGGCCAGTAGCAAAACACATGTAAATTTTTGCCATTATATATATATATATATATATATATATATATATATACACACACATTAAGCTAGAAATAGTGTTACCTTCTATTAACTGAAAACAACAAGTACAGAGTATTTGTCATAATCTGAGAGCTGCCAACAGAGGAAACCAGCTCTGGCATTTGAGTTTGATTTCCATAAATATTGTCTTGTTTGTCAAAATTAAAAATGTATTTGTATTGAATATTTCCTATAAACTTAAGCAAGCTAAGACAAAAGAAAATGGATTCTAATATAAAGAGAAGATTCATAAAACATAGTTGAGAGGTTCTCATTCTCAAAGTGTGTTGTTTGTGCCACAATTTGGAGGTGAAGTTGGCCAAACTAGAACAATGACATTCTGTTGTGAGCCTAAGAGTTGGTCATAACGTTCTCTAATTCGAGCCTCCATTTGTTCCTAACGGGGTCTCATCTCTACCATATCCTGACAGATTTCGAAGAGGAGTTGCAGTTGGTCTATAGAGAATTGAGTGGGTTTCTCTTATGTGCACTGCATAGGATGTGTCTCCTCTCGCTAAGTCTTTGTGCTCCATCGCCTTTGCCCCATCTCCTCAGCATTGGGACCCCTTTGCTCACCACCTTCTGCTCTAGGTTCGTTGAGTGCCTCTTCGTGGAGCGGAGAACTCTCTTCTTCAATTATGGCATGGACCCAATCTTCCTCAACATTAACTTGGCTAAATTCTTCTTCCTCCTTATGTGCAACAGAGGAATTACTTTCATCTTCCTGAATTTCCACTAAGTGTTGCTTTGAGTCCATGATACTCAAGGAAGAGGGCGAGTTACAATGCCTAGTGAGGATACGTTGCCTCTCTTGGATCTAGCTTGCTCTCGAGGAACAGTGATAACAGAGGAGAGTTCTGTAACAAGAAAATGTAGAATCCTCAAACCATAGTGGTGCCAGAGCCCTCCTAGAAATACAAATAAAGTTTCCCTCTGACCGTTGACGGAACAATGAAAGGAAAATTCTTGTAACGACCTTTATTTTGAGAGAAAATATCATTTCCCAGTGTAGTCGAGTCACCCATAACTCCAACAATGAAAGCTTTCATAATTGCATCGTTATCCTTCTGCAGGTCGATGGTACCAATAAAAGGATTTCGGATAATCAGCATACCTTCTAGATTGAATTTTCGCAAGGTCTGAACTGTCAGGGGAGTTGGAGAAATAAAAGCCACTAGGCATAGTAAGTGCACAGAGTACAGGTGGCACCCCAAGAATTTTGTTGATGCGTGCTCATGCATGCGAGTGTGACACCTTATCCGGGGTTTTTCCATTAGATTTTAATATAAATAGTTAGCTTACAAAAAAAACACATTCATTTTTTGTTTCAAGATTAAAATTGCAATATTTCTAAAAGCATAGTGTAAAAAAACAACACCATTAAAATAGTAAAATAATTGAATTAATTAATTAAAAACAAATATATAGAAAAAAAAATAAAAACATATATGTTTTTGAATATATATATATGAAAATTTTAAACAAAATATATAATAATTTATTTTTTTAGATATAAAAATAACACAAAAAACAAATAAAAAAATTTAAAAACTAAACCAAAACAATTAAATTTTATTTTTAAAACACAAGATTTTATAAACTAGCATACTCCCCAAAACGGGAGAATGGGAATGTTGAAGTAATGAAATTACAATTATAAATAAAATCTATAAATTAAGCCAACTTAGAAGTAAAGGTAGATATAATTTTATATAATTTTTTAAAAGTACAATAATTTATGTACGTGAGAAATTGTGATGAAATGTATTCAATGTTTTTATATATAATTATGAAATTGTGATGACATTGTATGTTGAATAATGATGAAAGCTACAAAGTGGTTAGTTTTTGTCTTCAAGTAAAGATTGGATTTTCCCTTACCTTGTTGAAGAGTAATAAATGGATTTGGAAATGATTTTGTTTTCACATTTTCTAACAATAATGAAGAGCTCACATAATTGCAAATGCAATTCTTGGTATGACATGATTTTGATTCTTGAAGTTTGGCTAGCTAACTAAACATTGTATATCATTCACTGATTTTATATTTTGATTCTTATAATTCAAGGAGTTTAATAAACATAGTTTGGATTATATTGGATCTATCAATTTTTCTATATTGATAAGTCCCTAAATTACTTGTTTGGGGAATTAGAACATGGCATGGGCAATTATAATATGTGAAACGGTTATAGGTTATAGCTTGGCATAATGTTGTAGCTGCCATGATAGTTTTTTTGAAATGAACGAACACTTAACTTATGATGCCAAGTCCATTTTGGAACATTTTGCAAATTTCTAAGATCTAGGCCATGTACCTGCCATCATATTGACCCTTAAATTTGTTTCACTGTCAAGAATGCATTGAACATATAGGAGAGGCTCTTGGTATCTCTCCACAAATATTACACAAGGGGACTCCCCAATATTCAGAAATTTCATTTAGGTAGGTCACATCTATCTACATTGTAAGAACTTGCACAAAAATATGCATGCGTAAGCTCCCATGAATTAGGAAGTTGGGGGAGACAATGTGCATTTAAAATTTGTATACATTGTCTCTCTCCATTCACATCCATCTATGCACATTGTCTCCCCCAAAGCACATTGTCTTTCTCCATCCACACCCATCTATGCACATTGTCTCTGCCCACTCTAACCGACCTCACAATGTGTATGCATTTTTATTAGGTTTTTTCATATTAACATTGTTTAGTCAAATATAATGTCTAGTTTAATTATTAAAATAA
>ML786572.1:61083-78534 GCA_009831015.1 Picea engelmannii | reverse complement strand
CAACCTTCCTAACCTCCTAATTCATCAAAACTATAGTGATTTTAAAATATTTTTAAAAAACAAGTAATTTTATTTGTTTTAGTTTTTTTTTAATATTTTTTTCCTTTGTATTAATTGGTTTTTTTTTCTTCTTTTTTATAATTTATTTGCAATAGTGTGAGTTTTTTAGATATTATTATGGCACAGATTGTAGTTTGGAAAAATCCCAACCCAAACACCAAGTGTGTAACACAACTTGGAACACCTATCACTACCACCTTAACAGAAGTCCCCCTCGTTTTATTGAAGGATAAATCCAACGCAAGGGGGCTTCCCAAGTGACCCTAGGGGGATTGAGATGGAAAGTGGAAAGTGATCAGAGAATGCCCCTATATATCAAGGTCAAAGAATAGAAAGAGACTTGAGAGAGAGTCTTATGAGCTAGTAAATGGTTGCCAAGGTAGTGTACCTACAAAACAATGATAGACCTACCCAGAACAAGACAATTTATGAATATTTAAGCCTCAAAACTAAAGAGGAATCAGCAAGAAATCTTGATATCCCAAAAATGCAACAGTGTGGAAATATGTGTGTGTGTGTGTGTGTGTGTGTGTGTGTGTGTGTGTGTGTGTGTGTGTGTGTAGTAAATAATTTATGGCAGTTGCAACATTAACCATCAAAATCAAGTGCAAGATGTTGGAAATAAAGCTAGGAACAAGTAGATAATTTTCCAGTGATTAGAGCGATACTTTGATAGAAATCATAGGGTTGTTACTAAGTGTTATTAGCAAGATATGTAACAGATTTATGGTTGTAGCAAACTTTTAATACAACAACAAGTTCTAGCCACTAAAATCAACAAATAAGCCACTCAAGCAAAATCCCTTAAGCAATAGATCAATAATGATAGCGTGCAAGTGAAATTTAGCAGTAGAAAAGTGAGTAAAAGGATAAAAAATAGTGAATTGGATCCAACCCTATTGGTTGTAGCTTAAATTTTATTACATTAGCTAGATCTCTTCGCTAATCAAAACACCATTAGGGCACAATATAGTTTAAAGCATGCAAAATACAATTCCAAACTTGAACAATTCAATCTCCTTGATATCACATTTACCAATGCATAATATTCAATCTCCAACACAAAATATTAGTGCCTTATCTATTGGGTTATGGAGTCTCTTGTTTATGAGTTAGGTTGTATTACTCCTCTAGGGATGTAAGCCTTTTTACTCCCTAGATTAAACAAACCTTAGCAAGGTAAATATACAAGGGTGTAAGCCTTTTTATTCCTTGTAGCAACCTTTTTAAGTAGCCTTTTCAATGAAAATAAAAGATAGATCTTCATGGAGGGTGTATGCCCTTAGCTTCTTCAAGAGTTTGACAAAACAACCTTGAGATCAAGAAGAAAAATATATAATTGAAAAAGTTTCTTGCCTAATCCAAGAGATAGCATGAAAAAGCCTTACTTATCAAGAATATTCCACCACAATTGCTAAGAAATAAGCATCAAGAGAAGTCGCTAGCCTTCATTCACCAATATACAAGTAGAAGCATCCAAAAGCACAAGAGGCAAGATGGAGCAAATTGCATGTGTAGGGAAAAAATTTCAACCAAGAATGTATGTAATTCTCAAGTGAGTTGTTATTACAATTAAAATGAGGTGACCTTTATCTATATGAGGTCACCTGAAACCAATTTGTCCAATTTTAAATGTCAACAACAAATTAGAAGGAGGCCAACCTCTTTTATTTGCTTTTATAACTTAAAAATATAAATTACATAAATTAAATCTCTTAGAAGGGTGACATCATGCCCTAAAAGGGTGACGCTAGGCCTCAAAAGTGAGATGTTGAGCCTCTATATGCAAGTAGTTGGGCCTCCAAAGGCCATGTTCCCATCTCTCATGCTCTGGAGTGTTATGTCATGCGTATTCCTTCTTCAAACCACATCATCTCTCTTCTAGAATCATCAATCCCATCAAAACCCTAGCCTCCTCATGACATCAAGGCTTGGAAGATGATGTCTTGGACCTCCAAGGGCCAACATCCAAGTGGAAGGGGCTATCATGTCATCACCTAGTGGTTTCCAAGTTCCTCCAAAGGCAACGTCCATCATCTCAAGTGTGTAATGGCTCTAGGGTCCTCTACCCATCCTTTGGGGTATGGTGTCCATCCTTGAGGTTTTCAACCCCCCGTGAAGCTCAAAATGGCACAATCCTCCATGGAATAGCTTACACCTGGAAAGACCCTACAAATACAAACAATTATGCCCTCCAAGGGTCCACAAGTCACATGTATCATTCCAATTAAGCCACATTTAATAAAAGAAACACCCAAACATGTGCATTAAATCCCCCCTTTTCAAATTAAACAAATGCTCAAAGACCTTATACAACTTACCAAATTTAATTATTGGAGGGTTGTCATGGTGCCCTATTGGGTAGATCAATCCCCAAGTCAAGGAGTGTTTTCCAAGAAGACCCTCTCTAAGTCATGTAAAAGAGTATGAGGTGGATGGGGGTATGACTTTTTGGAATGGGGTTCTTGACATATCATGGGATCATATTTTCTCATTTATGGGTGCCTTTGTAGAGGGTCTGTTACATCCTCGTTTGCAATGCAACATTTTTCCAAGCTCTTTATTTGCCATTAATTGATTATGGTCCAAAACATTGAGTTTTATGTGCAATAGAAAGTAAGGAGCACTGCAATTCCACCTTAATCTAAGAACACATCGAGTGTCATGTGCAAGGAAAGTAAAAGACACTGCAAATCCATTCCCTCAATAAGCGGGACATTTATTTAATTATGTGTTTTCCTTTTTACAGGTCCTTGAATTTCTTGTGGAGAAGCATTTCATTGCTCTCATGAATTTAATACGAGCATCTAAAGGATAATCCATGGCTCTTATATTTTTCTAGCTACAACACCTATGTGCCTTTATCCCCTTCTTCCCATGAAATTAGGTGCAAGCCCTTCTTGGGCTCAATAAGCCCGAAAACCCAAAAGATGAGGAAACGAAGGGGAATAAGCATGGAAAGTGGTACAATGGTACAATGACTCTTCAAGTACACCCCCTAGTAGCAACTATTTTCCTAAGGATGACCCACTTACTAAGAAAACATGTCAACCACCAAGGTGAAATGAGGCAAAAGGAATAATTTCCAAGAAAATGTCTTCATAATCAAGAAAAGACTCTATGCAACATGCTCAAATGCTTCAATTATTAAAATGACACTTACCACGAGACTATATTTGTTACCTCATGAATAAATACATGTTGTCCTCTGTGGGCCATGCTAGTGTGGTGGACACTGTTGTTGTCTATCAATGGTGATGTGTGGTAAGAGGAGGGGCTTTGTCCGCTCAACTGTCTCTTGACACTCCATGTCTTCAACCTATGAGCCTCGAGAAATCATCTCCTTAGTTACCCCTAGCTTGGGGGGTAACATTTGGCTCCTACTTGGGAACATGTGCTAACCATAGAGTACATGAGAACCTCAACATCGAAGGGTGGCACACTCATCCCTTTATTAATATAATCAAATCTTCAAAAATCCAACTATCCATTAGAAAATTTTGCATTTTTCAAAAACTTCTAACTAACATGTAATATGATTCTAGCAAATATAGTAAACAATTATGCAGAAATGCAAATAAAGCAACACGTAAAGCAAAATATGAAAGCAAATGCAACTACACTAGGATGAACACAAAAAATGCAAATGCAAGAAAGAAAAATGACCTACCTAATTACCTGGGGCCCAAGGCCCATGGAGATCAAGTCACATCATAGAAATAGGGCTTCAGGAGAGATCTATTAACTATCAATGGCATCCTCCACCCCTCGACAGTAGCTAATTAAAAAGAATCAGAACCTAATCTTTCTTTGATTTGGTAAGGTCCTATCCACAAACAGTCAAATTTATGGTGCATTCTTGGTTTCTCCCTTCTTTTGTCCCACATTAGAACAAAGTATCCTTCTTTAAAAACCCTTTTCCTTGCTTTGTGATAAAAGGTTCCCTTAATTTTGTCCTGATTTCTTTCCATTTGATCAAAATCCTTTCTTTTGGACTCATCCAATTCTGTGAGTTGAATAATCATTCCTTGTAGCACTTCCTTATCAGTACAAAAATGTTGAGATAATTGCAAAGCTGGAATCTGGAGATTTACAGGTAACCTTGCTTCCATCCCATAAACTAATTCAAATGGGGTTTTCCTGGTGCATGTCTTGGTTGTTGTGCTATCCGCCCAAAGGGTGTATTTAATTTTTTTATCCCAACTCATTTTGTTATCTCCGACAATCTTTTTTACAATGTTCATGATGTTCTTATTACTAGATTTCACCAGTCTGTTTCCTTAGGGGTAATAGTTCGAAGAATGTGACAAAATGATCTTGTACTTGAAACAAAACTCATTCAATGCCACTAGATTGAAATCCTTAGCATTATCAGTAGTAATTTTGGCAGGGATGCCAAATCTAGTAATTATTCTTTCTTCAAGGAAGTTCATCACTGCTTCTTTTGGCGCTCTCTTGGTCAGGATGGATTCCATCCATCGAGTGAAATAATCTGTAGCAGTTAAAAAACATTAGTAACCATTACTGGAATTATCCTTAAATTCACCAATAAAATCCAACCACCCCTATTGAAAAGGTGCTTCAACCACCACCAGCTTCAGAGGATGTAATGACCATTTCCAAACAATAGCTCCAGAAGATTGACGTAATAGCCTAAGAGATTATCATAGGCTATAGTCAGTGGAGGAAAAGGGAACTAATTAATTATTTAATGTCATTGGAGCGGGAAAGAAATCTTTTTAAAATGTGGCATTGAGTAATTAGATAAAAAGGTGTTTTAAGTGAATTTGAGTTAATAAAGTCACTTTACTTTACTAAAAGGGTAAAGGGTCAAAAAAGGGTCAATGAGGAAATAAAAGGATATTGAGGGAACCCTCTCTCATTATGCATTTTTTATTTTCTAAAAACGAAATTGAGAGAGCTCTTATGGCTTTGGATCTTGGGACAAAAAACCCTAGAGGAGTTTGGGATTAGGTTCGGTGGTGAAACTATCCACCCTAGTTGATCTTGGAGGAGAGATCATACTCAGATCTCCTCATTGTGTTTCATTGTGACAGATTTCATCATCTTGGCAATGAATTTTTCTTATTATGTCTAATTTTATCTTTTGATGGATGAGTTCTAGATTTGTGGTTGAGTCTACTAGTGTGAGAGTTGAGTTTTCCCTATTGTTGGGTCGTATCTCTCATTGGGTTGAATTTTCTCTATTTGTTGGTCGAGTTGGCTGTGAGAGGGGCTCGTTAGCTTGATTTGGGGGCAACTGCTTTTGTTGGAGGTCAATTTTTCTCCTTGTTGGTTGAGTTGACAGTAGAGGGGAGAGTTTATTTGTTGGAGGGTCGAGGTCACTATTGTTGGGGTCGATTTTCATGGCGTTGGGCTGATATAAATGTGTTATTCAATTTTCCCTTCTTGTTGGGTTGTATTATCTTCTGTTTAGATCCAATTTGTAGTTGGGGAGGGTATTTTTACCTTGGATAGAGATTGTGGACCTAGACTATCTTTCCTTTATTGGTTGGCAGTTTGGGAAGGAGTCAATTTAGTCTCCTACAGCAACCTACAACAAATTATCTCTCAAATCTTTCATATTTGTACCAGCTTTGGACTAAGGTTAGATATATCTAATAAAATCAAGTTTTTTGGTGGAAATTCCTTATTGTTATAGTGTTCTATTTGATGTTATTATCTTGGTATCTTACTATGGTATTTTTCTTGAAATATGAAACTTGTATGTGGCATTAAAACTCAACAAACCTTTGAGAAACTATCTGAAAACTAGCCAAACAACAATCATAAAATATGGCAACAAACAGAGGGTCTATATTGGGTTTGGGAATGTGCCCACAAGTGTTTGACAAAGCTTTATGAAAACCATAGAATTATAGAATTTAGAGAAAGGGGTGAATAGGGGGTTTGAGTTTGTTTACAAATTGAGTAAAAATCCAAAAAAAAATTAAGTGGGACATTACAGTGGTATCGGAGTTGGTTTTCCTACCAATCTGAACATTACATGGTGATTTGATACTCCCGAGGGACAAAAAACACATTACATACCAGATAAGAAGGTATAGAGGAGAAAAAAACACATTTCACTTAGAAGAAGAAGAATAAGTGGACCAACCAGAGGAAGAACAAGAGGGAGACATTGGGGACAACAATAATGAGGAAAGGGACATGCAGATCCTAGAAGGTTTAGCCAGTGCGCAGCAACAGTTGGCACAACTCCTGAATTGGTTAATTAAAACCACTCAAGTGAACCAAAACCATGGGGGAAACAATGGCTTGGGGGCATTAATGGACAAAATGGAAACCAAAACCATAGGGGTAACAATGGTGCAGCAGGTTCCAATTAGAACAATGGGAAACATGTAAAAGGTAGCAAAAATAACATTCCCACACACATTGGCACTAGAACCACCAATGGAGTGATTCTTAGACCTCTTTTTCCTAATTTCCTAGGGGAGAAACAAATGGTAAATCAAGGGAAGCAAGGACAAGGTGAAACATTTAATCATTACTAGCAGGAGTACCAGGATCTTGGTGAGGGGTTTCAGGAAGCCATGTCACTACAGGACTATTGTACCATCAAATATAGGAACAGACCAAGGGATTTCAACAAGGATCCACAAAACATTGATCTCATGTAGAAGGTTGGAAAGTTATCCATTCCTTCATTTGATGGTTCCAGCAAGTGCATGGCTAGAGCATGGGTATAGAAGTTGGATACATACTTCCAACTCAACCTTATGACAGAGGCAGAGGTTATTAAATTCACTACCTTGCATTTGGATGGAAAGGATCATGAGTGGTGGTACCATGGATTTTTCACTCTGTGGCATGCCATCATTACCTCCTATCTATATTTCACAAAGAATTTGATGGAGAGGTTTGACAAAAAATATCTAGAATTAAATTTTAGAGAGCTGACACAACTCAAGTAGATTGGAACATGGGATGCTTACATTACAGATTTTCAAAGTCTTGCAGTCATGGTGACAAATATATCTTAGCAGAGGATAGTTATGTTGTTCATTGAAGGTTTATCTAAGCCATTGGATGGTTGGGTAAAATCCTTCAAACCTGAGACTCTGCAAGATGCCATTATCAAGACATGGGACATGGAGGATGCAGTCTTGAAAACAAAAACTTTATCCAAGCCTTTCATTCCATATAAAAACAAAGATAAGAAACCTTTTCAGAAAGAGTGGACTGGAAAGGAGAAGTTGGATGAGGCGACTCGTAATGAGTTCAGAAAAAAGAATATTTTCTTCAGTTTCAAAGAACCTTGGTAACCGAGAAACAAGTGCATGGGGAAGGCAAATTTACACTACATAGAGGTGTACTTAGATAGTGACAAGGCAGAGGAGGAAGTTACACAAGAACAGGGCAACAAGTAGGGAGGCTTGAGTGTTGAGCAGTCTCATGAGGAGGCTAAGGGTGTGACTATCGCTACTCTATCAGGAACTTCTAGATACTACACTTTCAGAGTCAGAGGGGTACTATGGGGGCGACCCATAACTTCATTGATGAAGTATTGGTAGCTAAGAGACACATGGATATAGAGGAATTCGAGGGGTTTAGCATGGTAGTGGTTGATGGATTTACTATGACATGGATGCAAAATATTTTGAGGTTGGTCGTGACATTAGGAAACTATACCTTGACCGATGATTTTTATGTGGTTGATCTGGCATACACCAATATAGTTTTGGGTGTTCAGTGGCTTAATTCCTTGGGGGGGATTACAATGACTATGAGGTAATGGAGATGAAGTTCAATTCAAAAAATGGCAAAATGGTTGTTCTAAGGGGCATGTCAAATGGTGGCCCTAAGATTGTGTCAAAAAAAATATCAAGGTCATTTTCAAACATGGAGATGTAGCATGTGTAGTCGAGTTCTTGATTACGGCTCAGGTAAATGCAGAGGTCTGACAGCATCATCATGCAAATATCCAGGCATTGTTGAGTAAGCATGACGAGGTTTTTGGATAGATACCTTCAGGGAGACCGTCTGACAAGGGATTTGAGCACACCATTGAGTTGGAGGAGGGAGAAAAATTGGTGATTACTACTCCTTACATACATCCAAATAAATTCAAGGATGAAATTAAGAAGGCTATTAAGGAACTGTTGGAGATGGGAAACATCAAGACTAGCTCTAGTCCATTCTCTTCTTATGTAGTGTTGGTGAAGAAGAAGAATGACACAATGTGAATGTGCATTGACTATAGGGCCTTGAATAAGAACATGATCATAAACAGGTACCCTATCCCTAGGATCAATGACCTTATGGATGAGTTGCATGGAGTAGTGTATTTTTTGAAGATTGATCTTTGAACGGGGTATCATCAACAGAGTCAGAGAGAAAAATATCCCCAAAATTTATTTAAGATTCCATTAAGGGCATTATGAGTTTTTGGTCATGTCGTATGGGTTGACCAACGCACCAACTACATTTCAATCTTACATGAACCACATCTTCAAAAATAAGTTGAGGAAGTTCTTTTTTTGTTCTTTGATGATCTTTTGATATATAGCAGGACATGGGAGGAAAACTTGGAGCATTTGGGTGAGACTTTGAGCATCATGGAGGAACAGTCATTGTATTCCAAGGAGTCAAAATGTGAGTTTGGCATGAAAAAGATCCTAAATTTGGGTCATGTGGTCAGTGCCCAGGGTGTACAGGTACATAGGGAGAAGATACAAGCCATATTGGATTGGCCACGACTTAAGAACCTTACACATTCACATGTATTCTTCAGAATACGCAGCTACTACCAGTGGTGTGTGAAATGGTTTTCAGATTTGGCTGCACTACTCATAGACATCACGAAGAAAGGGGAATTCAGGTGGATAGAGGAGGCCTAGAATACATTTTACAGGATGAAGGAAGTGATGATCACTTGCCCAGTTTTAACACTTCCTGATTTCACTCATCCTTTTTTGTTTGAGTGTGATGCATCGAGTGAGGGAATAGAAGCAGTTTTGATGCAAAAAATACATATGATATCATATGAGAGCAAGAAAATCATAGATTAAGAAATACTCTACTCCATCTATGACAAGGTAATACTTTCCATCATGCATGCCTTGGTGAAATTTAGACAATACCTGGTAGGTGTCAAATATGTGGTTAAGACTGACCACAATAGTTTGAGACACTTTCCGGGGAATAAGGACTTAAATGAGAGGCAACAGAAGTGGGTCAGAAAATTGTAGGTATATGACTTCGACATTGATTATGTGAAAGGGAAGAAAAATGTGGTTGTTGATGCTCTCTCTAGGAAACCAGAGATATGTTCACTTGCAGAGATTTCAGCCGACTATAAATATCATCTCTTGGTAGAGTATTCCAAGAATAAATTTGTTGGTGAGTTGATGGATCACAGCATACAATGTGATAGGTACAAAGTGATGGATGACATCATCTACTACAAGGATCGCATATACTTAGTCCTGAAGTCTACATTGAAGGAGAATATTATGAGGGATATGCATGACACACCCATGGCAGGGCATCCTGGTTACTTTAAAACTTACAGGAAGATCAGGGAAAGGTTCACTTGGAAGGGCCTCAAAGATGGTGTATTGATACATGTGCAGGAGTGTATGACTTGTCAACAGAGTAAGTTAGAGAAAACTCATCATGTGGGGTTACTACATCCATTAACCATTCTGGAGCAAAAGTAGGAAAGCGTGTCCATGGACTTCATCACGGGTTTACCTAAAGTACATAACAGAGATTGCATATATGTGGTGGTTGATCGGTTGACCAAGTTTGCACATTTCCTTTCCATATCCTCATAATACCATGCAACACAGGTAGTGGAGTTGTTCTTCGGGGAGGTATTCAAACTCCATGGGTTGTCGAAGTACATTGTAAGTGACAGAGAGAGTCGGTTACTTAGTGCATTTTGGGAGGAGTTGTTCAGGTTGGTTGGCACAGAGTTGACTCCTAGCACTAGTTACCACCCCCAGAAAGATGGTCAGACAAATATTGTGAACAAGTAACTCAAGGGGTATTTACGTAACTGTGTGTCTTGGCAGCAAAAAGAATGGGTTAAGTGGTTGCATTTGGGGGAACACTGTTATAATACCACTCATCATATGTCCATTGGTATGACCCCATTCTGAGAATTATATGGCTATGATGATCCTTCATTTGTTGATTTGGTGTTTGGGGATAGCAAGGCTCCCAAATCCAAGGATTGGATCTAGGAGAGTCAAGAAATCCTTAAGGCTCTCAAGGACAATTTATATGTGGTACAAAATCAGCAGAAGATTTATGTGGATAAACACAGATTCGAGTGCATTTTTTAGGTGGGGGACTTGGTATTTTTTAGATTACAGCCATATAGACAGTCATCACTAAACAAAAGTGGTGTCAAAAGGCTTAATCCCCACTTTTATGGCCCCTAGATGGTGATCTGAAGAGTTGGAGAGCTATCTTATGAGCTTGAGTTGTCGAAGGGAAGTAAGATCCACAATGTATTTCATGTTACGTGTCTCAAGAAGGAATTGGGAAAATAGGTCACTTCTTTGGAAAAGTCACCTCTATTGGATGAGGAGGGCAGTTAGTGTTGGTTCCTGAGGAGGTATTTGAGGTCCAGGAGAGGTCATTGCGAAATAGGGTGATCCGAGAGTACCTCGACAGGTGGAGATATTTTCCAATAAAGGATGCCACATGGGAAGGTGAACAGATCTTCCAGCATCCTAACTTGCAGTTGCTTGAGTAAAAGCAATCTCGAGGAGGGAGGATTGTAATGTCCCTTTTCAAATAGTAGCTCTAAGAGATCGACGTAATAACCTAAGTTATTCTCATAGGCTATAGTCAATGGAGGAAAAGGAAATTAATCAATTATTTAATGTCATCAGAGCGAGAAAGTAATCTTTTTAAAAGGTGTCATTGAGTAATTAGATAAAAAGGTGTTTTAAGTAACTTTGAGTTAATAAAGTCACTTTACTTTATTAAAAGGGTAAAAGGGTCGGAAAAGGGTCAACAAGGAAATAAAAGGAGAATTAAGGCGCACTCTCTCATTATGCTTTTGTTATTTTCTAAAAATGAAATTGAGAGAGATCTTGTCGCATTAGCTCTTGGGATGAAAAACCCTAGAGGAGTTTGGGATTTGGTTCGATGGTGAAACTATCAACCCTAGATAATTGTGGAGTAGAGATCATACTCAGATGTGCTCATTATGCTTCATTGTGACAGATTTTATCATCTTGGTGTTGAATTTTTCTTATTATGGTTGACTTTATCTTTTGGCAGTTGAGTTCTAGCTTTGTGGTTGAGTCTGCTAGTGTGAGGGTCAAGTTTTCCCTATTTCTGGTTCATATCTCTCATTGGGTTGAATTTTCTCTATTTGTTGGCCAAGTTAGTTGTGAGAGGAGTGAGTTATCTTGAGTTGGGGTCAACTTCTTCAGTTGGAGACCAATTTTTCTCCTTGTTGGATGAGTTGACAGTAGAGGGGCAAGTTTATTTGTTGGAGGGTCGAGTTCACTACTGTTGGGGTCGATTTTCATGGTGCTAGGCCGATATAATTGTACTGGCCAAGTTTCCCTTCTTATTGGAACATATTATCTTCTGGTTGGACCAAGTTTGCAGTTGGGGAGGGAATTTTTACCTTGGCTAGGATCATGAACCTATAGTGGCTTTCCTCTATTGGCTGGCAGTTTGGGAAGGAGACGATTTAGTCTCCTACAACAACCTATAGCAAATTATCTCTCCAATCTCTCATATTTGTATCAGCTTTGGACTAAGGTTAGATATATCTAATAAAATCAAGTTTTTCTAGTGGAAATTGCTTATTGTTAGAGTGTTCTATTTGATGTTGTTATCTTGGTATCTTGTTGTGGTATTTTGCTTGAAATATGAAACTTATATGTGGCATTAAAACTCAACCAACCTTTACGAAACTATATAAAAACTATCCAAATAGCAATCATAAAAATATAGAAGCAGACAGAGGGTCTATATTGGGTTTGGGAATGTGCCCACAAGTGTTTGTCAAAGATTTATGACAACCATAGACTTACAGAAGTTAGAGAAAGAGGTGAACAAGGGTTTGAGTGTGTTTACAAATTGAGTAAAAATCCAAAAAAAATCTCAAAGCCATAGCGACTTGAAGAACCCAAGTATGAAAATGACATATAGAAGGTAATAATGGTGGACCTTGATCCCATTATTGAAGGATGGGGACCTCCACTTAAGGACAAGGACCCTCCTCCTAACACATTTATTTCCATTGCTAATATGATATGACAATGCTAACATGATATGATAAATGGTTGTGTGACCCCTTCACACATAAGTGGATCAAAGCCCACCCCAATGTCCTTAAAATTTAAAGGTTGAGGTGGTTTAACAAGATATTTGGGAGGTTTTTCTTGCACTCTCCTCACCCAGGTTCAAATCCTCGATGAGACTTTGGCCCATTTTGATAAGGATATAAGTATAGGTGCCTCCTATGAGTGGGACCCACCTTGGGGGTGTGTCTCTGAATGTCCCGGTCATTAGTACAGTGGTATCATAGCTGGTTTTCCCACTAGCCTAAACATTACATGGTGATTTGATGCTTCCAGGGGACAAAACACACATTACATATAGGAGAAGAAGGTATAGAGGAGAAGAAAACATATTTCACTCAGAAGAAGAAGAAGAAGTGGACCAACCAGAAGTAGAACAAGAGGGAGACGTGGGGGACAACAATAATGGGGACAGGGCCATGCATATCTTAGAAGTTTTAGCTAAAGGGGAGCAAGAACTAGCACAACTACTAAATCAGTTAATTAACAACACTCAAGTGAACCAAAACCATGGGGCAACAATGATTTAGGGGGCATTAATGGAAAAAATGGGAACCAAAACCATAGGGGTAACAATGGTGTAGGTTTCTCCAATGAGAACAATGGGAATCATGCAGAAGGAAGAAACAATAACATTCCCAAACACATTGGCATTAGGACCACCAGTAGAGTGATTCCTAGACCTCTTTTTCCTAATTTCCTTGGGGAGCAGGAAATAGGAAATCAAGGGCAGCAAGGATAGGGTGAAACCTATAATGATTATTGGGAGGAGTACCAGGCTCTTGGTGAGGTTTTTCAAGCAGTCATGTCACTAAAGGACTATTGTACCATTAAATATAGGAACAAACCAAGGGATTTCAACAAGGATCCACAAAACATTGATCTCATGCGGAAGGTCAGAAATTTATCCATTCCTTCCTTTGATGGTTCCAACAAGTGCACAGGTAGAGAATGGGTACAGAAGTTGGACACATATTTCCAACTCAACCCTATGAAAAAGGTGGAGGTTATTAAATTCACTACCTTGAATTTGGATGGAGAGGCCCATGAGTGGTGGTACCATGGATTGGTTACTTTGGGACATGCCAACATTACCTCCTATCTTCACTTGTAGAAATATGTTCACTTTTAGATATTTCAGTTGACTAGAAATCACATATCTTGGTAGAGTATTCCAAGAATAAATTTGTTGGTGAGTTGATCAATCACGACATACAAGATGATAGGTACAATGTGGTGGATGACATCATCTACTACAAGGACCGCATATACTTAGTCTCAGAGTCTACACTAAAGGAGAAGATTATCAGGGCTATGCATGAACCACCCTTGGTAGGGCATCATAGGTACTTTAAAACTTACAGGAAGATCAGGGAGAGGTTCACTTGGAAGGGCCTCAAAGATGATGTATTGAGACATGTGCAGGAGTGTATGAATTTTTAGTAGAACAAGTCAGAGCAGACTCATCTTGTGGGGTTACTATAGCCATTAACCATTCTAGAGAAAAAGTGGGAAAGCATGCCCATGGACTTCATCATAGGTTTACCTAAATTATAGGAAAGAGATTGTATATATGTGGTCGTCGAATGGTTGACCAAGATTGCACATATATTTTCCATATCCTCATAATACAAGGCATCATAGGTAAAGGATTTGTTCTTTAGGAAGGTATTTAGACTCCATGGGTTGTCAAAGTACATTGCTAGTGACAGAGACAGTTGGTTCATTAATGCATTTTTCCAGGAGTTGTTCAGGTTGGTTGGCATAGAGTTGACTCCTAGCACTAGTTACCACCCCCCCAGAAAAATGGTCAAAAAGAGATAATGAACAAGTGGCTCGGGGGGTATTTACGTAACTATGTGTCTAGGTAGAAAAAGGCATGGGTTAAGTGGTTACATTTGGGGGAACATTGTTATAATACCACTGATCATATGTCCATTGGTATGACCCATTATGGGCATTATATGGCTATGATGCTCCTTCATTTTTTTATTTGGAATTTAGGGATAGAAACGCTTCCAAAGCTAAGGATTAGATATAGGAGAGTCAAGACATCCTCGAGGATCTCAAGGACAATTTATAGGTGGCACAAAATCAGCAGAAGATTTATGCAGATAGGCACAAAGTCGAGTGGACTTTTGAGGTGGGGGACTTGGTATTTTTTATATTACATCCATATAGACAATCCTCATTGAAGAAAAGTGGTGTTGAAAAGCTTAAGCTCTACTTTTATGGACCCTACAGGGTGATCTGAAGAGTTGGAAAGGTAGCTTATGAGCTTGAGTTTCCGAAGGGTGAATTTTATTGTTTTTATTTGTAACTTTATAGATGACAATTGAAAAATTTTGTAATTTTAACTCTGGAAAAAAAAAGTGCTACCAGTAACACAATTTTTTTAAATTGGGGTAAAAATAGCCCCTAAATGTGACCTCTAAAAAATGAGAAATATGGAGAGTTCTCGTTAAGTTGGTAATTGTATTACAATTCTTTTAACTGTTTTCCAGTGGCTTTCTCTAGAATCCTGCATAAACTCATAAACCACATTAATAGCAAAGGAAATGTCAAGTTGACTATGAGTAAGATAAATGAGACTATCAACCAATTGTCGATAGAGTGTAGCATTGACTTTGGAAGTTTGACAAGTTTTGCTTAGCTTAACTCCAAATTGAAAAGGAGTAGCACAAGGCTTACAATCTGCCATCTTAAAACATGTCAAAAGATCCATTACATATTTAGATTGAGAAATGAAAAAACCATCAGACAGTGGTAATACTTGAAGACCCAAAAAATAATGCAAAATACCAAGATCTTTCATGTCAAACAAGTCAGCAAGTTGTTTCTTCAATATAAGAATAAGATTAGAGTTATTTCCAATTATGACAAGGTCATCAACATATACAACAATAATCAAAGTGTTTCCATGAGTATGGAGTACATATAAGTTGTGATCAGATTCACAACATTTGAAACCAAGTTGAAAAAGGAAACTATCGATCTTATCATACCAAGCTTAAGGAGCTTGCTTCAAACCGTAAAGATACTTCTGAAGTCAAAAAACTAGGTTAAAATCTGTGACAAAACCAAGAGGTTGTTCCATAAAAATTACTTCAGATAGATTGCCATGAAGAAAGGCACTCTTCACATCCATTTGATGGATCTACCATCCAAATCGAGTAGCAAGAGAAAGAATCAGTCAAACGGAGTTCATCTTTGCAACAAGAGAAAAGGTCTCACTGTAGTTGATGCCTTCTTGTTGAGAAAATCCTTTTGCAACCAAGTGAGATTTACGATGCTCAAAAACACCTTCAAAGGTAAATTTAGTCTTGTAGCCCGTCGACACTTCACAACAGTATTCCCTTGAGGTCAGGGAACTAAATACCAAGTGTGATTCTTCATCAAAGAATCCATTTCTATATGCATAGTCTACTCCCATTCAGGTTTTCCTTGTGCATATAAGTAGGTAACATGATCAAAGGTTTCAAACATATGAGTCATCAAAGAAATGTTGGCATGATTCTTCTAACTATGATTTTTTCGTCCTGAAGAAATATCACTAACATTAAGACCAACAGCTTCAATGGTCTTGGCAGCCCATCTGGGTAGACAAGAAAGGGGTGAATTGTTGTTCACTGCAAAAGGTCAATCAAAAGTCAAAATAATTTCATTTAAAGGAGATGGCATACCATTCAAAATATAAATCAATTGACCAATCGAGTTGGAGGTCTACATCCCAGTCGAAATAGGAACAAATTTCGACTGTCCAGTCGAAGGACTAAAAAATGGAATAGGAGAACCAGAGTCAAAAACAACATCAAAGTATTCATCTTGTAACAATCCAAAGGAGGCATTCAACAACTTGATGCCAGAAGAATTTTCATCAAACCATACATTTCTTCTGATAATGATCTATCGACTTTTGATAGAGTCAAACAGTAGATACGATTTAAACTCCTCATAGTAACCCATCATGATGCAAGCATGACTCTTTACATCCAATTTATGTTTATAATCATCTAAAATATGATCCCAGGAAACACATCCAAACACACGAAGGTGGTCTACCAAGTGTTTCCTTCCACACAATCGTTCAACTTGATTCATCTAAGGAACAACTCGAGTTGAGATGTGATTGAGAAAATATTTTGCACAGTATACAACTTCGTCCCAGAAGCAAGGCAAATCTTTGGCCTGCAAAACACATCTAGCCATTTGGACTAACATTTGATTTTTTCATTCTACAACATCATTCTGCTGAGGTTTTTGAGGGGTCGATCACTGCCATTCAATACTAGATAAAAACAAGTATTCTTCAAAAGGTCGATTCACATACTCACCACCATTTTCTGATCTCAAGCACTTGATGGGTCAACCACATTTTTTTTCAGCAAAGGCTCTAAATTATTTGAACTTTTCAAAGACAAGATTCTTGTTTTTCAGAAAATAAACCCAAGTGAAATGAGAGAGATATCATCAATGGAAGTCAAGATATATCTTTCACCTACTAAGGAAGGCATATTTATGCAAAAGATATCATTGTGAACCAGCACCAGGAATTTTTTTTCTCGCCACACCTTTCTAGAGTCAAAGGGTGCCTAATGATGCTTGACAAGAACATATCTTTTACAGACTCCATCAGGGGGAAAAACCTTAGGTAAATGAGAAACAATATCCTGATTTGCCATTGACTACAGACTTTAAAAGTTTAGGTGTTTGAATCTTTCATGCCAGGTTCTACTTCAGTCGTCAATGTGAGCAACAAGAGAATTCGGTTCAAATTCGAGTCTAGTTGTGTCACAAAACTTATACAAATTGTCCTTTAGGTCATGAAACCCTCCAATGACAATTGACCAACCTTTATTCAAAACTCGAACAAAGAACCGACCTGGAAAAAAATCCACAATATTACATTTATGTGTTAACTAAGAAACCGACAAAAAGATAGTATGAGGTTCGGTACATGATAAATGTTGGGCCTCAAAATAGTCCCTATTCTCACTCCATTATTCACCAATACCTTCACATTACTTCCATATTACCTTCATGTCACCTTCATTCCACCTCCACATCATTACATTTATCTCATCATTGT
>ML786572.1:0-34659 GCA_009831015.1 Picea engelmannii | reverse complement strand
GAAATTATCAGCGGGTCAATAAACATCTTACACGTCTCCTTCAAGGCACTTGACCTTCTCCTATAGGTAATCTCTCTTCTTATAGTATACCTTCTCCATGTGTCCAGTATTTCCACAGTACTGGCATGTCTTCTTATTTCAACTCTTACAAGATGCATATGTCTTCCCTTTATGTTTCTGGTTGACACATCCAGGCCTTTATATAGGGGTATCAAATCACCCTCTTTCCTTGTGATTCAACTTTCCCTTTCCCTTGAGCAAGTGGGATTAATGTATACCACCAAGCTTTCCTTCATGAAAAAAAATGTGTTGATCAATGATCAGCAAGCCACATAAAGCTTCAAAAGTGTAATGCTTACCATCTTCCTTGTGTTCCTTCCAGTTGGTGTGGAAAGTAGAAATGAACACGTCGAATGGTGTTCTCAAATTCATCTAGACAAGCTTGATGAGTTGTTCATATTTCTTTTGATAATTATTTCCACATTCTCCAAATTTCAACTGAAGTTCCTTCACACACACCAAATAGTCCTCTATTTTATCGAAAGAATGAGGATCGAGAGAGATCAACTATTTCTCCAATTGCATGATGTGACTTTCATCAACTCTATTGAATAGAGACTTTGGCTTCTTACATACTTGATGAGGGCAGTCGATTCCACTAATGTGAAATCAAATCTCCCACGAGATATAGGTCATGATGACCCCCACAGCCTCATCCTTCTTCCCATCAACAAATCAATAATGAAATTTTCCTGATCGCCTATTGGATATAGAATCACAATATTTATATATTTCCACAATCATTTACTCTTTAGTAGGGTTTCCATCTCTAGAAAACATACAACATAAATTGATCCACTCAAAACTATAGGATTGATATTTAAAGCCATCTTCGATATCTAAACAGATTTGATCTTTTTCTAGAAGTTAGATTCAACAAATCACCATCCTAGAGTCAATCGCACCGCATATCCAACTCAGCATGATCTGCAGACCATGTGAGGTCACAACAAGATGCTTTGATACCGTGTTGGGGATTGGGTATAACCTTATACGAAACAAATAATCAAAACTGCAGATAATAAAAGAGGAATAAATTTCAAAGATAACAATTGGTGTCTAAAGACATCATTATGGCACTTAAGCATAGGGAATTTTGATCAGAACATCACAATGCATATTGAATATGCACACCATGTTCAACATTGGCACACAACACATATGTATCATACACTGATAATGACCCATTTGTTATGTATAGATTCAATATCTAACCAACTTCCTTGGAATCGGGAATGTCTTGTCCACATATAATCGTCGGTGATTAGAGTTGACTCTATCAAATCCATACTATATATTCAGCTCAACAAGGATACTCAACCCGATCGTTCATGCATCCAACTAGTATTCAATTGCTTGGTTGGTCAACTCACCAACCGACTATATTTGATAATTGGTCGATTATCCAACCAACAGGCATGTCGACTACTCAAACGACTGATGTAGATATCTAGTCGATCGTTCGACCGACTATTTCTAGATGTAGGTTGACCGCACGACTAACTGATTCTAGGAGAAGTGTGATGAACCATCAGAACCTGAGGTTCCAACAGGTGGTAGTTTCTAGGTAGGTCATGTTTGATCCTAAAGGAAACAAAAAGGTAAAAAATTCTTACGGAATTGGAATGGCCACAAACAATGAAGCTCAAGCCTTTGCGGTGTTTCAAGGATTACATATCCTACCCTCCCCAACTCTAGCCAAAATCATTCACAAAATTAAAACTCTTACAAATAAATTCAAATCTACCACTTTCTTCCATGTTCTTAGATCTAACAATTCATAAGTATACCAAATGGTGAATTAAAGGGATAAATTTGTGGAAGGCATGTTGAATTTGAAGGGTAAGGAGGGGACCTCCATTAGCATTAATTGTGTTCTATAATTCTCTCCATGTTGTTGACTTGTTTAATGGGGGAAACCATCCCCTATTTATGTACGTGGCAGATCTCACCAACAACCCTTGCTTCATATGCCTCCGCATGTGAGATATCACCTCCCTCTCATCTTCCACGGAGAATTCACTACCACATCATGAGGGTATCCCTCCTAGCATTGTTTGGCTCTCTACTCAAAGAAAAGAAAGTCTATCCCAAATATTAGAGAAGTAAATAAATTTATTCTTGTCGCTTACACTAAACCTATGGTCTTTCATCATCTTGGCCATTGGTTAATTCTCTATTTAATTTTTTCTTGTTTGTGTGACTAATTGTTGTCACTCTATAGGAAGGGTGGTAGAATATACATTTGCATTGGGAATATATTGGTGCCAGAAAATATTCAAGAATGTCTAGGTTCTTACCTATTTTCATTTCCAAGGATTCTCTCCTTCGGGGGATGAGTTCATAGTTTTAAATTCATGTGGGAGATGTTGTTGGTTGGAATTGGTAGAGTCCTTATCTAGTATTTTACCTATCACTTATGGTCCAGCATCACACATTTATGTTTCCATTGTTATGTCCAAGAATAACTTTTGGTCCCGAGATTGCACATTCATGTGCCCTTTGTTGCAAGGATCTTTGACACTCTAAGTGCATAATGGAGGTGTATTGTTCCTATAATGTCTCTTCCCATCACTCCCATCAATGGGAAGGATAGCCATTGAACAGGGCCTTTATAATCTTGGCCCTTAGAAACCATTCACCTTAGTTTCAATAGCGAGGGGATCCCACAAAGACCCAAAATAATAAAAAATGCATGCACATGTGTGGTAATTAAAATGAAACAAAATTAAACAAGTATGGTTTAAAAGAAATTCATGGGAATCAAATTCCCATGACTAGATTTAACATAAACATACATATAGCATGCACATTCATATATTTCTATTATAAAAATAATATTAATTTACATATTCAAAACCAATGATAGAAAACTTTTCTTTTAACAAAAGATAGTCCAAGAAACCATATGCATCCAATGTAAATACCACTCGCAAGTTAGGCTATGATTCCACCAAGACGAAGGAACCAAGCTATAGGATTCTAGATCACTCAAACCAACTTAAAGGATTTCATGCTTATCCAAGCTACTCATTACAGAGCACTCCAAGAATCTCATCTAGCCATCAAACAACCATGGCACTCTCGTCCATTTCATTACACAACATATGGAATATCTTCTCTTTTGCTATTCAATCATCTGATAAAGGTTTTATTCCCTTCTAGTGCTCTTTAGTGTAGGCAAAAAGAGTCCAATGTGCTAAATTCCTTCTAGGAATATCCTACAAATAATGCTTGGCTTTCAAACTTCCAGTGAGAATCAAATACATAGTAGGTGAAGGATTCCTAACTTGTTCATTCTCTATTCTCTACTATACTCATCTATCTCTCTCCAGGGTCTATAATATCCTCTTCCCAATTTTTATTTGGTTGATTTCCAAATTGGTTTATGGTTAGCAATGGAGAACACCACATGAGAAACATAGAGCACAAACATAATAATGGTAGTATCAATGGACTGAATGGAAATGAGAGAGTTGATGTAAATGATGGTTAATGTTTCTTATGACATGAAAAATTAAGCACTCCTACTCTTCCATGTGATGATTGTACTCAACACATTCTTCAACACCTATGTGAGAAGGCTTCCCCACCAACCTCTTACATGTATTCAATGATTAGTTTTATAAGTCAATGGAGGTGGTTGGATTCATTTAAGGCATGAGGTGAAAAAGAGATGAGAACTAAGGTTGAAACTTTGTATTAGAGGATTTATTTTCCTATAGACCCATTTTCTTCTTTCCCTCTAGTGGAATCATAGCCCATCTCATGCTCTTTATGATGATCTTGGACTAGTTAGATAATATTTCCAGCATTATATTTTTATAGATTTATTTCATTGTTGCAAGCCTAGCATATGGTCCATATAATTATATTTACATCATACATGTCTTGTCATTCACTAGTAGTACCTTCGCCTTGAGCTTTGCACTAGAAATTCATACTAACATGTTTATATCATTTACATATAGGGTCATTCATTTAATCTTACATGGCTCGACTCCCATCATTATAACCACATATTTATTAATTATATGTAATCTAATTCAATACATTCCAAGGGTCAAAACCAAGGTATTACAATTCCATTGCTTCACATGCAGCTATCTTAGCCCATTTATATAGAACTATTATGACTACTTTAACTACATCAAGACCAAAATGTCTCCCATTGGAACAACAATAACTTCAATCGTACATTCAACACTTGCAGAATTGGGACATATGCAAAGACAAATATTCCATCCTTGGGGGAAAATGCGGTGTTGTTTATTAGTAAATTGGAAGATGCAAAGAAGAAATAATAGATTTTACCTAGATTTATTGTAAAAATGACATATTGAAACTACAATAACCAAATAAAGAACAACAATACCATGAAAAGTTATACCTTTATTGATGAGAGCAATGTTCACTTGCCTCTTCAAGGGGGAAACCTCCAATTGAGAAAATATTCAATTACAATATACTTCACAAGACATCTCATTACATTGCTTCTACTTCTTTATATAGTTCTATCTACCTCCTAGGAACATTCTAGAGAAGGAATTTTCTAGTAGGAAGAACCTTCTAGTAATCCTTCTTACAATTATTTATTTCAAACTACTACAGGGCCTTATTTATTAGAGATGGACTCCATACATAGAAACCTATATATCTGCTCAGGGGGATAGGGTAGGACCCTAACATTCCATCCCTCTTAAAAATCATTGGTGTCCTCAAGGATGGAGATGAGTGAATTTCTTAGGGATATATTATGTTGGTTCCCATGTGGCAACCTCCAACAATGTATCCTTCCACTATATCAGGAGGCCTCTTGAATAGTGTATTGGCATAGATGACACTCTATTTTTTCTAGAATGGCTTTAGGATACAACTAAATGGAACCATATTCATCAAGTTTAGGAAGACTAGTTTGAAGACGGTCATTATATCCAATCACTTTGTTTAAGTAGGAGACATGAAAGATTGGATGAATTTTAGAGTGGCTTGGAAGTTCCAATTTGTAATCCATTGGCCCAATACATTTGAGGACCTTATAGGGACCATAAAGATTTGGATAAATATTATGGTGGTGGTTGTCTTTTAGGGAGGTTTTCTTATATCAAGTCTACACCACAACGATAATCATTTCTCCAATGATGAGATAAATCTTAGCTTGATGGTGTATACATTAACGTTCATCTCTAGATAATTGAGGGTTAAAATGCAAGGTTTGAATATCTACCAATACATATTTGTACCATGGATTATAAGAGTCAATAAGGATTAAATATTCATCTAGAAATGACTCATTTACGACAAATTCCTCGTCATCTCTAGGAATCTTAGAGATCAATTCCAAGAAAGCTAAATATTTCTTCGATTTTGAAGTAACAAACTCCAAATCAAATTTATGCAAGATGACAATCCATTTGGAATACTTGCCCCCAATGATATAATAGGTAAAAATGTGTTGCAATGGGTTGGAATCTATTATAGCAGTATACTTTCAAAGAAGAATATAATTCCTAAGTTTCTAGATCGTGTGAACTATTTCCGAGGCCAACCTCTCAACATGTGAATAATGCAATTCAAGACCAACAAAACCCTTACTAAGATAGTAAATTGCATGCTCCTTATGAGAATTGTCCTCTTGGAAAAGCACCATACCAATGGTGGACTCAGATGTATCCAAATAAAGTAAGAAATCTCTCATTTAGTCTGAAAGACTCAACAGTGGGGCTGACATAAAGGCTTTCTTCAAAGTTTAAAATGAGAATTGTTCTTGGTCGTCCCACAAAAAAAGTACACCCTTCTTCATAAGGACCATGAAACCTTTTATTATCTCAGCATAATTTGTTATGAACCTTCACATGATGTTTTCCTTCCCTTGCAAAGTCTAAAGTTGATTGATGTTTCATAGGGGAGGAAACTAGTATATAGCCTCAACCTTCAATGGATCAACCATGATTCCAAACTAGGACATCATGAAACCTTGTAATTGCCTGGAAATCATATAAAATATGAAATTAAGTGGATTCAAATAGATGTTTTAATGTTGGCATCTTGTGAATATGGCACAAATATGAAATGGATGATCATCATGACACTTGGATCGAGTGGCCAAATCATCCAAGTATCCTATGACAATGTGTTTGATGTCATGGAAATCACATGACATAGGCCGCTGGAATTTATCCCCACATTTTTAAGACTAAATAGAATTTTTCCATAGGAAAAAGTACCCCAAGGATAAAGAAAGTCAGTTTTGTGATGGTCCTCTAGTTTGATCTGAATCTGATTATAGTTGGAGAATCCATCCATGAAGGAAAAAATTTCATTCCCAACACACTCATTGATAATATGATCAATGAATGGGGTAGGATAATTATCCTAGGACAAGCCTTTTGAGATCCCTAAAATTAGTACATGCCCTAATAGGTCCCTATTTCTTTGCAATCGAAACGAGACACTACAAGAAAAACAACTTGTAATAGAGATTTTTAGTGTTACAATATTTGGCAAAATTTTCAAAAAAACCTTCATTATTGAAAGTGGAGGTTTTAGCATATGTTTCATATAACTAAAAAAAATTGGGCGAGTAGAGGTTGTAGTGGAGGTTTTTTTTTTTCATTGCTTGTATTGGTATAAATGCACTGGTGCATTCATAAGTAACATGCACCAGTGTGAACAGCAATATCAAAAGCATATGTGCTCTTAAAACTATTACGCATAGGTTCTGTATTTTATGTTATATGAAACACCAATGTTTTTTGTGTTAGTGTATGCATTGATACATGTTTTTTGTATGCAATAGTAGTGCTCATATAAATATTAAGCATTGCTTCTCTTGTGGTTAGTACACACATGGGCCTATAAAACCATGTGCACTGAAGGATAGTGAAATTTTGAATATTTGAGGTGAGATGTCAGTGCCATTGTTTTTACTAAGTACTAGTGCATATATTATATATAAAGCATCGGTTCATATATTATATGTAAAGCATTGATGCACCTTTCAATTATATGCACCATAATATTTTGAAACGATAAATATAATCAATTGTACGTTATGTCGCTTAAAATAATGGTGTTTTTTCACAATTGTTAGCATCGGTGCTTTAACTTAATTAATAGACATCAATGCATATGACTCAAAAAAATGCATTGAGGTATATTTTATGCACACGCCATTTAGTGAATTCAAAAGAATATAGTGCATCGATATGTATATATTTTAATCAATTTTTTTTACAAATTTTTAATTAATCATCTCAAAATCAAAAATTTTTATGTTTGTAACATCCTAGTTTTAACCCTTATGAACTAGAATGTATTATGTAATTATGACTTAGGTTGGTAAGCTAGTAAAGTTGAAAAGGGGCCAGAGTGCCTAGGAAATGTAATACTTCATATACATTAATAAAATACACCGTTGGATGCAAGACGAACAAGGAAAAAAGAGATAGGGGGCTATGATTCCACGAGAGAGAGGGCTTGAGGGGATAAGTCTTTTTATTATTATTTTATTTAACCATAATTGAATTTTATGGAGAAAAGGGGTTACATGAGATTCTTGGGGGAGTCCATGTGGTTCTTGATTTCCAAGTAATTATATAAACCCATCTTTAGTTTGTTTGGGGGTTCACTTGTTTTTATTCATTCATTGTACACCCTTCTCACTCTTTCATCTTTAAGAGCCTCATTATTGTTGAATTCATGTGCTATTGGTCTGAGCATGGATACGAATGGCTACATGAGGGTGTCTTTGGGTGAACTTGGGGGTCTCTCTTCCTT
The DNA here is from genome assembly GCA_009831015.1 of Picea engelmannii. Classification (NCBI taxonomy): domain Eukaryota; kingdom Viridiplantae; phylum Streptophyta; class Pinopsida; order Pinales; family Pinaceae; genus Picea; species Picea engelmannii. Next base: position 26,820 of record ML786572.1, on the reverse strand, counting down.
TGGTTGGGCGCTCTTCCCCTGGTTCGTCTTCTTCCCTTTGCTCCCTTGTTCTTCTTCCTCTTCACTCACTATTTCTACTTTGTGTGCTCTTGGGTTGAGCATGGAAACGAATGGCAGGAAGAGGAGAGCCATTGTTGACTAGTTGTAATATTTTACTAATCATTCCAGGAGGGAATGGATGCCCATGTGCATGAGTTTGATGGAAGTTCGGATAGAATTGTCCACAGCTGAGAATCCTTGGAGTTTCTAGTATGGATATTTCCTGACCAATAGCACTAGAGCCCTGGAGATAAATGGAATAACCTCAGGGACTACATGGAATAGAAAGGTGTTCATTTCTTTGGGTTGTGCAATCTGAGGGGGAAAGAGAGATGGAAATTAGGATTTGTTTTTTGGTTGGGAAACCTGAGATCTAGTTAGCCAACTATTGCATGTTTTAGATTTTTCTTAGGACCCATCCTTGTGGATTCATATCCCTGGCTCAAGGGTGACCTGTTGTTGAGAGTAAATGAAAAGCAGTGTTTATGGTCGGGAGGAATGTCCTTAGTCTGCAGCCAGTTGGTGAATGTTTACTTGAAAGATAAGTGCTCTATGTGGTCTATGTATAATGTTATTCCAATGTGTATTTAATTATCTTTGAGATATGCATGGAGCTTTGTTGTGCATGGAACGTTGCTTACTTCTGTATGATGTAGCATGGAGCTTGATTAATGCATGTGGTTTATTCCTGCTTGATTTCATATTAAGTGTTGTTAGAATTCGAACTCAGATCAGAGAACTGAGTCTTGGGACTGCATCATGCCCCACCTATTGGTGGTTGGGTGTGTTGCAACCTGTTTAAGTGGTGTATCTTGACCTGTGGGTGGTTGGGTACCTTACAGATTGGTATCAAAGCTATTGGTTGAAACATCGAGCCGGTATGGGCTGGATTTGATATGTTGGTCAGAGTCTCATGGTTGAGATCGATTTATTACCTTGAAGTCAAAAATCTCAGGAGGAATGGCGTTGTAGAGATTGTGCAGAGGCCAAAGTGTCATAGATCCTTAGTAAGGGATCAAAGGATCATGACCGTCCATTTCAAATTTGGGAACGATCACCATAGTGGGAGAAAGATTAGATTTGGACCATTGAATCTGTGTGGGAGGAGGCAGATCCTTCGCATCCATAAGATCTGGAGAAGGTGTGGGGTCGTTAAGAACCGAAGTCCTTCGGACTTCATTGCTTTGGAAAATTTTAAGTCTTTAATGAAAAGGAGGTAAAATTCTCGAAGCTCTAAAGTCCAAGAGTGAATCTACGTCGTATATCACAAGGAGGAGTACTTGACCATTGGATTTCTCCAAGGACAGATCTGGGTCGTTGGATCAAGCACATATCAAGAGGTGAGGCACAATGGAGAATATCATATCCTAGCCATCAGATCTGTAAGTGAGCAAACATGAGTCGTATATCTCACAGTAGTTTGGAGGTTCAACACTCTAGCATAAGTGAGTCCTTAAGCTGCCAGGAAGAAAATATCTTGAAGTCTTGAACTCCGAAGAAAATCATGATTGTTCGTTGTCTGGGACGCATGTCTACAGATTATCAAGTATTTGGCATTCAGGATTTTTAGTCCTTATGTCACTTGGAGAATTTTTCTCCAAATTCCTGAAGTTCAAAGTCAATCTAGACCATTCATGGTTAGGGGACACATGTCTGCAAATTAGCGATTGTTTGGAAGTTCGACGTTCGGAGGAATTGTTGGATGGAGTTGAAAAATCCTCCAAAGATTGAAGCCCTGAAGTGCCAGAGTCCTGAAACTCCAAAGAAGCACAGTTCAGAAGTTCGTCTGTTCGGGAGATTTGTAATGTTATGTGGTGAAGTCCCCCAAAGCCTAAAGTCTCAAAGCTCCAGAGAGCGACAGACCGAGAGTTCGTCAGTTCAGTGTTCAGGAGTTTTGAGGAGTACGGTAGAACAAACTTATGAAGCCCGAAGTAGCAGAAGTCATGGAGCGACAGAGTGACATGACATGATGACATCACCGAGGGTGACGTGGACCCACCTCATGCATGCCACATGTCATCATGTTTTGTGATATTCACAGACCCTTTGTGCTAGTTATAACTTGACACGTGTCACCCATAGAATGGGACACATGTCATCTCTGTATTTTTTGTGACATATCACCCCCCCTGATGCATAGTTGCTAATGAGACTCTAGAAGTTTGGAGGTTCGACATTCATGGATAAGGGAGTATGTTGTTGTGAGAACCTATGAAGTTCGAAGCTTCAGAGCACCGGAGTAAGAATACTCCGAAGAGCCTCTCCGGGATTTCGGCCAGTTCGACGTTCGGAGGGAATGTTGTTCAGTATAGGCGGAACCTCCAAAGCCCGAAGTTCTGAAATTCTGAAGTGTGTAAGGACCATCTGTCGCAATGTTTGATTAAGTGGTGACCATTGATCTCGTTGAATCCTATAGATGGGATGGGACCGTCCAGTCGATGGGAGATCAAATATTGAACTTTTGATCTACTAGTAGATTCGTTGGAAGGGATTTGGTGAAGCTTAACTGTGGGAGAAATCGGAGATTGAAGAGGGATAATAGCCTAAGGCCGAAGTCTGGAGGACTTGGTCCACACGTCTGTCTCATGATAAGGTAAAGGGGTTGTTTATAGGTGTGAAGGGCCTAGAAGTGAATAAGCCCTCGGAAATTATGTTCGAACAAGGTCATGTGTAGAGAATAAAGAGAAAGGCGCTAGAGGAAAATGCTAAAGAATTAATAAGCCTGTGGTTTCGAGTCGTGGTCACATGGAAATTGGATTGAAGGAAGTGTCTGTGCAAAATTTGGATTACGTACCAGTTTAAAGGGGGCTATGGAATTTTTCAACAAAAGCCTGTTGCAAAACAAGAGAAAAAGGGTTGAAAGTGTTTTGGTTTTTTTTTTCAGGAAGCCGTAACTTTCAGCGTAGATATCGAATTGGGGGAATAACTATAGTTGTTGGAAGGCTGAGTTAGATTAGAATGGCCTGGAATTATTCTAATTTGGATAACTGTGATCTATTTATTTATAAATTAAATAGAAAATGTACCTGTAAATTTAGTTGACAATTTTTGTATGATATGTATAATTCTAACAAGATGGTTGCTTGCAGGTTTGTTAGGATTAGAGGTATAATCAAATCAATTCAAGAACAAGATTATATATTAGAGTCATGGAATCATGACAAAGCTTATAGAAGTTGGTTGAGGTACTACAAAAGAAAGAATCCTCACATAGGATATGAAGCTAGCAGGTTAAAATTGCCATGGATGGGCATAAAAGGAAAAGTATGACTACCTAGCCTTGAAGGAAAAGAGGTGTAGACAGTTGCAAAGATTAATTGTGAAAGGAATCCACTTCTGATATCAGAGTTTGCAGTGGAAGTAGGATGCCAATGTAGAGAAATTGGAATGCTCTCTCACTTGAAAAGTGTCACTGAATGAAAATGGAATTCCAATGGGGGAATGGTATTAAGTGGGAAAGAATGGCCAAGTGGAACTTGGCTAGAAAGTGTTCAAACCAGGGAACAATAGTGCAGATGAACAGAATGGGAGCATGCAAGGTAGCAAGGATCTGAAGGAATTCAAGGACAACCAACTACAACATAAATAGATAAATAAATAAGTGAATTAAAACTTAAATGCACTAGAGTGCATGGGGAATACAATGAAGTTAAAATGCACATGCATTAGTAGGCATGCTGACAGTAAATTTCTGGTGCATATGAATGTGTAATTTTTCATATGTAGATATGCATATAACATGCTTGTGAACTTAGAATAGTATATTATTATGAGATAATGTTTGAGTATGACTAATGACAGATTATGTATTTGGGAAAAATGATATAGAGGGGTTAAAGACGTGGATGTTGTTGTTTCTTATGATTTCCGTCTAGGTGAAGACCCATGAGGGTGGCAAGAATGGTGATCAAAATGATGAAGGAGGAATTTTGTGAGCTTCTACAAATATTAGTTGGTTAGATAGCAACAAGTAGATTGCTAACAACTAGCCAGGTACGCATTTAGTTTTTGTTGATGCATACATGTTGAAGGGATTGAGGTAAGAATTCCCTCAGTTAATTTTCAATATTTAAACCGATATGTAATGGCCAAAGGCCTAGAGTATGTAAGTGTTGTTGATGCTAGAATGCATTTAGATAAAATATTGGTTGCATATTATGTTATGATTGGTTATGGAATGATAACCAGGTTAATTCAGGAGACATACTCCTTCTATAACAATGAATATCCATAGAGCTAGTCATGTGTGAGACCATAATATGGTTGGATATGGAAGGGCTATAGCGTTATGTGAGTGCTCAATGGTATCTACTATATATTTGATGTTTGGACTGCAACGTCTTTGCCGACACTGAAGAGCACTTAAGGATTATATTATTGGTGTTGTGTTTGGGTTGAAAAGGAAGGTATCCAAATAGTTAGGCAAGCAGTAGGAAATGTGTGGATGATGTGTTGAGGCATTGGCTAGACCTTCCAACTCATCACAGTGGAATGCATGACATACTTGTGTGGCATTATGTAGCCAATGCATGGATTCATTGTGTAGATGTGGCCATGGGTATTGGCACATTGATAGTTATTTTATTTAGTAATTAATTGTTGCATTATGAAAAGCATGTGGTGCTGAAAATACGTAATGATGGATAGATGCATTATATTTAATATGAGTACTAGCTGAAGGTGATTGGATTGTTGTTGTTACAATTCCAAGATCAGTTTTGGAGCTATTAAAAATGTTACAAGTACAGGAATCATTGAGTGCATTTGGGGTGAATGCTTGTATATACTATATAACATAGAAATGATTATGCTAATAGCTGAAATGATGTGAGTATTGCTAACTCATGAAGTTGAAAACACTTCAGGAATTGTTAGATATTACAACAAGAAAGTCGCAGGTTAAAGTAGCTACATAATAAGAAATTATAGAAAAGCTTTGTTGGGGGAGACAAAGTGATATTTCTGGAAAGTAGTGGTTGATAATACATGTGTATGTAATGATGAGATCATTCCAATTGATAGTTGGATCAATGGAAGTAAATGAATTGTAGTAGCAAACAATTCTGAGATCACTTGTTTCCATGAAATATATATATATATATAAGCTCATGTCTGGAAGTTTTGTTTTTCCTATATGAAACAATTTTGGGAATTATAATTTAATAAATTATTGAATAATTGTTTTGGCTGAATGTAAATCAAGGTATATATATATATATATATATATATATATATATATATAAGCTCATGTCTGGAAGTTTTGTTTTTCCTATATGAAACAGTTTTGGGAATTATAATTTAATAAATTATTGAATAATTGTTTTGGCTGAATGTAAATCAAGGAAATTACAGGTAGGATGGTCTTGAATATGGCAGGGACATAAGCCCATAAGGAATATTGATATCTACAGTTGCAAAGCCAAACATTATGAGCAGAAATCTCATGCTTGGAAAAAAAAATCATGTATAAAACATATTTGACATTTATGATTGAAATTATTATAACAATATCTCATGATGACTGTATTTTTATAATACAGATGAGATGTTGGCTATTGAAGTTGGAAGCTCACAAAAAAGAACACCAAAAGGAAATTGATCTCAATGATGAAGATATGGAATGAAGAAAGTCCAGTGGACTTGTTGCAGCTAGATTTCTTGAAGCCGCAACTCTGAAACTTCTTGGTTGAGTGCACTGGAGCCTTCGAGAGAAGTGGAACAGCCTGAGGGATTGCATGGCAGAGAAAGGGGTTCATTTATTTGGGTTGTGTAGGGATGAGAGGGAAGGACAGATTGTTGGTTGGAACTGCTGCCAAAAATACAAATTATGAAGATCATTATACATGTTTTGGGTCGGAATACGTGTGTATACATGTTTAATTTTAGGCCAGAGTGCCTATGTATATAAGAGTTGGTTGGAATGATTGTGTGGATTAAGGCCAAAGAGCCTCGATTTGTAATGTTAATAACATTGGAATGGTGTTGTGCACTGAGGACAGTGCCAAAATAAGGAGAGGGGATGTAACATCTTGGTTTTAACCCTTATGAACTAGAATGTATTATGTAATTATGACTTAGGCTAGTGAACCAGTAAAGTTGAAAAGGGGTCAGAGTGCCTAGGAAATGTAATACTTCATATACATTAATAAAATACATCATTGGCTGCAAGACGGACAAGGACAAAAGAGATAGGGGGTTATGATTCCACGAGAGAGGGGGCTTGAGGGGCTAAGTATTTTTATTATTATTTTGTTTAACCATAATTGGTTTTTATGGAGAAAAGGGGTTACATGAGCTTCTTGGGGGAGGCCATGTGGTTCGTGATTTCCAAGTAATTATAAAAACCCATATTTGGTTTGTTTGGGTGTTCACTTGTTCTTATTCATTCATTATACACCCTTCTCACTCTTTCATATTTAGGAGCCTCATTCTTGCTAAATTTGTGTGCTCTTGGTCTGAGCATGGATACGAATGGTTGCATGATGGTGGCTTTGGGTGAAGTTAGGTGTCGCTCTTCCCTTGGTTCGTCTTCTTCCCCTTGCTCCCTTTTTCTTCTTCCTCTTCATTCACTATTGCTAGTTTGTGTGCTCTTGGGATGAGCATGGAAACGAATGGAAAGAAGAGGAGAGCCATTGTTGAATGGTTGTAATATTTTGTTGATCATTCCAGGAGGGAATGGATGCCCGTGTGCATGAGCTTGATGGCAGTTTGGATAGAACTTCCCACTGTTGAGAATCCTTGGAGTTTCTAGTAGTGAGATTCCTAACCAGTAGCATTGGATCCCTGGAGAGAAATGGAACAGCCTCAGGGACTGCATGGCAAAGAAAGGTGTTCATTTCTTTGGGTTGTGCAAGCTGAGAAGGAAAGAGAGCTGGAAATTAGGATTTGTTGTGTGGTTGGGAAACCTGAGAGCTAGTTAGTCAATTGTTGTGTTTTTTAGATTTGGCCTAGGACCCATCCTTGTGGATTCATAGCCCTGGCTCAGGGGTGACCTGTTGTTGAGAGTAAATGAACAACAATGTTTATGGTTGGGGGGAATGTCCTTGGTCTGCATCCAGTTGGTGAATGTTTACTTAAAATATAAGTGCTCTATTTGTTCTCTGTATAATGTTATTCCATTATGTATTTAATTATCTCTAGGATATGCATTTTTAATGTGCATATTTGTTGATTATTTGTTGTGCATGGCACATTTCTTACTTATGTATGTTGTAGCCTGGAGCTTGATTAATGCATGTGGTTTATTCCTGATTGATTTCATATTAAGTGTTGTTAGAATTTGAACTCAGATCAGAGAACTGAGCCTTGGGACTGCAGCATGCCCCGCATGTTGGTGGTTGGGTATGTTGTAGCCTATTTAAGTGGCGTAGCCCGACCTGTGGGTGGTTGGGTGCATTACAATGTTTTTATATTTTTGTTATTTTGTTTTGATATAATGATTGTATTAATGTGTTATCCAACAAATTACACCTCTATTATTTGTAACAATACAAATCATTCATATATTAACTAATCAGCAACGCAACATTTTACAACATTCAACAATGTAATAAATAAGAAATTAATTTTAGTATATATGAATAAGAACTCATTGTCATACAAAATGGGATACAGTAAAGGTCCACATTAATCAAAATGCAACCAATATGTAATTGTTAAACTTATTGGTAACATGTTATCATCCAATTGGAAAATTATGTCGAGTACATTAAACAAAATCCTTGATTTTCACAGACAACTATTCCAAAACATACAACTTGTAGTAACATTCAATTATATTGATTGTCATTCATCACTTGAACTGTTATCATCGCTCGAGTTGTGTGTGTTATACGTGTATTTTCCACCATAGGTTTTGCAAGCATGTTACTGGATGTTATGAGGCTAGAATTACATAATTGAGTAAAATTCTCATAATTATTTCACTAGGAAATAATTGTTTTGTCACAATTTCATAATTGAGAATAAACTCATAATTGAAAAGAAAGTTCTTAGTGAGTTGGAAAAAGCTCATAATTGAGCATGGAACTTGAGGTAAAAGCTCATAATAGAGAAAAATTTCATAATAGGTTGGTAAAATCTCATAATTAAGCATGAAACTTGTGCATAACTTGTAATTGCTTAGTTCACATGCCATCAAGCTATCCATGACTTGTAACCACCTAATTCAAATGTCGTGAAGCATATCTACATTCTCTTCTAAAATCCTATAAGAAAAGGCCAAATCAAGGAGATGGTGGGCAAGAGTTTGAGAGAAGTTGAGCTGGCAAAATAGAGAGAGAAGCTCAAGAGGCCAAGGAGGAGCATCGGGAACCTGGAACTAGGAGGAATGCATATTTCATCTAAGGTAAAATCTTATGTAATTATCCATTTCATATTAATATAGATCATTGGTTTTTCCTTTTCATATTGTTCATGTTCAATGATATATATTAGATTTGATCGTACATTGAATATTTCGGGATAGATCTAGATGAATTTGTGATTTCCTAACGCTAAAGAGAATTCGTAGATTGGTATTATTTGTCTCTTGTGTGTAGGTAGCAAGTTGAAGGAGCTTGGAGCTAGATCTCCAAGACTACACTGGTCGAAGACACACGAGGACAACCTTAAAAGGAAAAGGAATGTCTATTTACTATCTCTTAGCATAAAATAAGAAACACATTGTTTGGATCTAGGGAGAACCATAGGAATATATCCCCTTTATTTGTCTTGGATCAAGGGCAGATCCAAGGGATATCTAGCTTATCCATAGACCTAATTTATCCGTAACAGGATTGGTGACTCCACTAGGGAGAACCTTTGCTTTCTTTGTTGGCTCTCTTAAGGAGTTTTTCCTTTAAAAGAGGGTCGCGGCCTTCAGATACAGTTTTGTAACTTTATGCATAGAATCTGAAGGAAATAATTGCATATTTGGTTTCTTGTTGAAAAGTTAGTCAGTTATTTTAAGAAAAAAAAACATTCAAATCGGTGTTTGAAAAGAAAAATTATCGTTGATTTAAAATTGGCTATTTTGCATATTTTCCGTGATGACGGCATGGACTGTTAGGCTAATATATTTTGGTGGAGAATTCAGATTTGTAGCCAAACCAAATCCATTAGATATATGGTTTCTGAGGATTTATTTTGATATATTATATCATATGTTTCTGGTAAATACAGAGTGCACTATATCCCCTGCAAATATTCGCTCCCAATTTCTAGATCTCCATTAGATATTGTTTCCAAGTGTTGGGTTTTTTTATCCCATAGAGACATTGGAATGTGCTTTGGTACATTACTACCAATAACCTACAAACCTTTCTTGTTGTTTGTTGGTTTTTGGTTTGTAGATTTTTTTTCTTGATTAGATTAAGAAATTTTTTGCATTCCAATTGAAAAAACAAAAGTAAAAAATTGCATGCATTAAGCTTTTGAAGCATTAAAGACAAAGTGCATTGGTGAAGTGTTTGGTTTGAGATCTTGTCAAAAGTTTGGATTTGATTTGTTTTGCATGGTTTCTTGGTGTTTGAGAGGTTGCATTTTTTAAGTTTACAAAGAAAAATATCTCTTTTCCCTCCCATAGTTAGAATTCATCGAATTGAACAAGTGCATTGGCATGTTTTGCATTACTTTGGTTGGGTTAAGAGTCACAACATCACAAAAAGTTTCATCCATTTTCCCTTTGACATAAACAATAGCCATAAGAAAAGAATTCATAAATTAAAATCAATTAGAATCTTTTCTTTGTTAGCAAACCAACATTAGATAGGCTTAGGGTATTGGAATAGGATTGGAGAGTAAACTCTCCAAGGCCACCAAAACAAAACCTAGAGTCAGTAAAGAGTGTAAAATATATTTTTGCAACCAGTGTCTCTGAAAGATCCTCTAACATGGGAGTCAAGCACGAGGTCGCATCAGGACAAATAGAGATATTACCCCTTTCTACTTATTTTTGTGTTTGTGATATCACTTTGATTACTACGTATATTGTGGTTTTGTTGGTGCCACACCTTTGTGTGACGTAACTCCTTTGAAGCTTTGGGCTTAGTTACCCTTCCCTTATGTGTGGTCAAAACTACAACTGTTCGCCTAGTCAGTGATTGTAAGGCGGTATCCTTAGTAACCATTCCTAGGGAGCTATAGAGGTTATTGTAGGTGGGATGTGCCTATATCACATGTGGCAAACGTTCGTTCATGGTATCAGTTCCCTCGGAGGGTGCTTGCCTTGATAAAGTGTGTTTTCACCAGTCAAGGTTGTTTCATGTCATTCATTGTAACTTCTCCTCATACCTTCGCTAGCCAATCTTATGTTGACTTCATATTCCCCAAGGGATTGGTTTTCGGAAGGCCCCTCGATCATTGGTTTGCTTGATGTTATCATGTATTTGTACATGGGGGTGTTCTCTTTGGTTTTGAGTCTACATCGGCCTTAGATTGAATTGTGTTCTTATTTTCACATATTATTTTCATCATAGTTGAATCATCGCATGAGTATCGTTGATTATTAGGACTAGAGCCAATCATGGAGGTATAACCAACTCTCAAGCAACACAAGATAATGACCGAAAATTTGAAGAGTCTCATCTTTGGTTTGAGGCGACTGGTCTGGTTGAAGTGGAAGTGGTCGATGAAATTCCTCCACCAAATTGTAACCCTCCTTTAACTTATCATGAAGCACATGTACTTATATAGGTAAGGGAGATTTTTAGTGAACTTTTTTCTTTATTTAGCAATCCTTACACCATGTCGAGTTCAAGTGTTTCGTCCAATCCTTACACCATGTCGAGTTCAAGTGTTTCGTCCAATCCTTACACCATGTCGAGTTCAAGTGTTCTGTCCAGTGTGGCTAAGCCATACATCCCATCTGCAAGTGGGACTAGGGGCATCCCAATGATGTCCACATTACCATCCTTGAGCAACATTGGACCTACACTATCCATGCCTTTTGTTATGGGTCCCTCTATTTGAGGGACATTAGTGTATAAAATCAACAACAAAATCACTCTAACTCGCTTAGCTCTTTTTTCAAACACTTGGTAAACAACGATTTCTATCTTAAATGAACTCTAAAATGTATTAACCCACATTCAACTATATTTCATAATAAGAAACACACATTACTAAGCAACTAGCAACGGAAAATAACAATGAACAATAGTCACAAAACACATGTGCACACTCATATTTTTGGCAACCAACCAAAAAAACCCCAAAATGGGGAAACCTACCAAGAGAAATTTGGCAGTAATACATTTGGCAGCAAGAAAGACATAAGTTAAACTCACTTGTATACACCCACAACCAATCCCCAAATTCTTCCTTAAAAAATGTGCCACAGACTGTACGACCTATACAGCCCAGCTGAGAAATGACACTTCAAAAAGTGTGCCAACCTTATGTTGTACAATTGATCTGTAGCAGCAAAAACCTTAAAACTACTTTGAAAATCATGCCACAAGCTGCCTCAATTTTTGTGCCCTCCTTTCTGATGTATGGACTGTATGGATCCGTACAATATGGACTCAAACTCAGATATGCACTTCAACAACTTTCACACATGAATTTATCTTAGGATTTGTGCCGAAACTCTCTTGGAATCAGTGCCAAATCTATTGCATACACTTTCCTTCCCAGTTCTCTCAAATTTCTCTTGACTTGTCTTGCACACTACCCTAGGCTTACTCTTGTAATATGAAAATGAATTTTTACCTTCTCCATCCCTAAATCCAATGGCCAATATCTAATCTTGCCTTTACAAGATCAAGGGACATGATTCATTCCCTCCAAAATAAATCACTTAAATTTATTAAAGTTATTTTCTACTTTATGATATAAGTGCACTTTATTACATAAAGTCACTTTAATAAAATAATAGAAGGTCACTTTTCAAAAAGTCACTTTAACATAAGAGTCATTTTATTACAACTTTATAAAACACCTATCACAAATTCAAGTGCCTAGTAGTGAAAATGCAAGGTCACTTCCGCATACAAGACAAAACATGTGTAGTACCTCCTGAGCTATAAAAGATAACACTCCCTCTTAGCGAGGGAGGTACTTATTTCCATCACCATCACTTGGTCTTGTCCTCAATTCCATCAAAATTCGCAGTAGGAGTTCCCCCTGAACCTAGAGCCAACCTCAACACCTGCACTAAACTTGAACCTGAAGACCTTCTTCTGGAAACCACTCTGAACCCTAAGTTCCTAGGAGAATCCACTCTCCCACTCTGAGCTTATGTCCACTCACACCAGCTGAGCCTCTTGTCAGTGCTCAGAAGAGACTCCCTCTCTTCCCTCGGATTTAGAGACTAAATCCTTGGGCCCACTGCAGTCTCAGGAGCCTCATGCTCCTCATCCGACTTTGAATCTCCAACTGTAGGTTGTCCTCGCACAATGTACAACCTATCAACCAAATCACCAATCAATTGTTGCTCGACCAGATCCACTCGCTTTCTTTAGATAAAGACATGTCCACTCTTGAACAATGCCACATATCCCACATCTACCAAGGCTGACACCGAGATCAGGTTAACCCTCGGCCCTAGAAAAAACAAAACTCCATCAACCACTAGGATTTATCCAAACTTGAGCACGAATCTGACCCTTTCAACTCCATGTATTGCTCGTGCCCTTCCCCCTTGACTTTCAACTGGCCGGTCTGGAACTCTCTTTGTGATATTAAGGAATATATGTCATATTCTTGTCATATGACATGAGGCTCCACTATCAATGATTCATCTACTATCACACACAAATCCAGTACTCCCAACACTTGACACGAGAGTGACCAATAAGAATTCCTTCTCAAACTTTTATTAAAAGTCCTCTATTGTTGTTGTTGTCACTGCAACTAGCCCCTCCTTATCCTTCCTCTTCTTCTTCTTCTTTGGACATTGGGTTGCAAGGTGGCCATACTGGTTGTAGACGAAACATCTAACTTTGCTCAAGTCTTTCCCATAACTCCCTTGCTTCTTACTTTTTCTCTTTGTCGCAAGAGCAACATTCTCTTCATCAACTCCATCTCCCTTTTGTCCATTTCTCTGAGATCCTTCACGGATCTCCTCCTAAGTGAAATCATCCCACGGTCTGCTCTAGTTTGGAAAATGTTTTCGACCCACCAAACACTTCACAAAGACTTCACATTCCTTGGTGAAGCCTTTCAATGATATCCTCACCAACTCTGAATCTAAAATGACCTCCCCAACTGAAGCCAACTCATCTTTCATTTGTGCTACCCGGGTAAGATAGGAAGCCACACTCTCACCATTAGCCATTTTAGTATCATGCAGCTTTTCCTTTAAGGCCATCTTCTAGTTCTCATTCTTCACCTCATACAAGTTTTTTAGTGTCTCCCATGTGTCATAAGTTGTCTTATTCTCATCTAAGTGTGGGATAAGTGAGTCTTTCACTCCATCCAGAATAAGCCTCTGAGCTTTGGCTTCCTTTCCTTCATTTACATCCAAAGAAATAAGGTTTGTTGTGGGAACAACTACTATAGTGCTRACAAACATCTGACATTTTGACTTTCCATTACAAATAGTTGGAAATCCCTTCCAACCGKTYYGTATATCTTATGCAAGYAGCCATTTTCCTCTCAACTTTCCAATARAAAACAAACAACCAAGTTTCCCACTTTTCAAATCCCTGCCAAAAATAGCACTGCTCATTCTAACTCAGAGCACCTGCTCTGATACCATGTATAAAATCAACAACAAAAACACTCTAACTCACTTAGRAMTTTTTTCAAACACTCAGTAAACATAGATTTATGTCTTAAATGAAATCTTAAATGTATTAACCCACATTCATCTATATTTCATAAGAAAAAACACACATTACTAAGCAACTAGCAGCGAAAAAAAACAATGAACAACAGTAACAAAACACATGTGCACACTTAGATTTTTGGCAACCAGCCAGGGAAAACCTCAGAATGGGGAAACCCACCAAGAGAAGTTTATTATCTACTTCAAGAAGAACAAAAGCTACAGCAGTAATACATTTGGCAGCAATAAAGACACAAGTTAAACTCACTTGCAGACACCCACAACCAATCCCCAAATTATGCCTTGAAAATTGTGCCACAGACTGTATGCCTATATGGCCCAGCTGAGAAAAAACACCTCAAAAAATGTGCCAACCTTTTGTTGTATGGTAAAATCTGTACGACTGATATGCAGCAGCAAAAACCTCAAAACTACCTCGAAAATTGTACCACAAGTTGCCTCAACTTTTGTGCCCTCCTTTCTGCACAGTATGGCCTCACACTTAGCTATGCACTTCAGCAACTTTCACATAGAAATTCATCTTGGGATTTGTGCCCAAACTCTCTTGGAATCAGTGTCAAATCTGTTGCATACACTTTCCTTCCCAAATATCTCAAATTTATCTTGACTTGTCTTGCACACTACCCTAGGCTTACTCTTATAATCTGAAAATGACTTTTCACCGTCCCCATCCCTAAATCCAATGGCCAAGATATAATATTGTCTTTACAAGATAAAGGGACATGATTCATTCCCTCCAAATTAAATCACTTGAATTTACTAAAGTTATTTTCCACTTTATGACATAAAGTCACTTTAATAAAATAATAGAAGGTCACTTTAACATAAGAGTCACTTTATTACAACTTTATAAAACACCTATTACAAATTCAAGTTCCTAGTAGTGAAAATGTGAGGTCACTTCTGCATACAAGACAAAACATGCGTAGTACCTCCTGAGCTATAAAAGCTAACAATCAGTTGTGTCCACTTTCCATTTGTTAGTCTACCCAACGTTACTACACCCATCCCAACAGTTGCAATGCCTACAACTGGATCTTATTCCAGTGGGGGGTCGAGCCTTGGTTTCATCATGGGGAGTGGGTTTCCTTCCACCTCCACCATTCATATGAGCGGCCCGACATTTCCAGGTGTTGGTTTACCTTTTAGATGGAACATTCCTAGTAGTTTTGGGGTTGTCCCTAGTCTGGTCGGGGGCAGAAATACATCAAGAGGGTTTAATTTCCCATGGGTTAGCACGCCTTTCCTTGGGCGCACATCCCTTCGGGAAAACTTTCCACAATGGGGAGGCTTTCTCTTTATTCATACCTCTAGTCCTAGGGGGTTCTTCCCTGGGACTAGTTTTGGGAACACATTTCCTTTAGGGTCTACACCTACCCCTCAGGGGAACGTCTAGTCCCAGGAGCATCCATGCTCCTAGGAGTGCCACCATCCCTGAGGGCACTCACTCTTCTGGAACATCACAACCCTTTGGTAGCATGAACATATGTGACTTCAAGAACCTCATATTACTCCCAGTATTCATTTTCCCATACGTCGTTTCCTTTCCTTGCAACGTTAGACTTACCCAACTTGTCACATTTGACAAATGACCCTTTTCCCATAACCCTTCATTGTCGATCATGCCTGCTAAGATACCATCAAACATGCCCAAATTCGATGGAAATCTGGGAGAAGACCCCTCCATGTGCATCATGACATATCATTTGTGGTGCTCATCCAATTCCTTAATGGATGATAGTGTGAGGTTGTGTCTTTTCCAAATATATATGTCGCAAAATGGTATATTGATTACAAGGCGCTTCCTTTAAAAATTTTAACGAATTGGCAATGGAATTTCTAACACATTAGCAATTTCCCATCCACTATGAGATTGGAATGGAGCTCTTGATGTCTCTGTGACATGATACCTCCACCCACATCTCTGATCATATACATGAGTGGAGGTGAATACATAGGATGATCATGACCCTGATTCTAGACAAACTCTTAATGGAATGGTTCACAAAGTCCCTCTTAAAACCCATTGAGAATCTTCCCAGCCTGGTGGTCCTCTTCAAATTGAGAATCCATCCTTTGACACACTGCTTCGCCCCTCGAAGGGCGTTCTTCAACGAATGAAACACAACTTGAATACACAGGTCACCCAAAACTACAGTATTATGGAAGACTTGGCCTAGGCATCATGTGTCGTGTCCACACTCAAACTCCTCTAAAGTTGCCCAGCGTAGCGAAAATCGTTATTGTCTGCAATAGGTGGGGTTGATCCTTCAAAGTCCAGTTTGATAACCTTTGATTATGATCAAGTTCATCATAGGCACTCCCATCAAATTTCTTTTCAGATCAAAGTGAGAATGATGGGGAAAAATATATTTCACACTATGATTGATGACAGAGGCTTGAATTTCATTAAGTCTATGTCATGTTGGAAGGCCATCAGCTCTCCAAATATCAACACATCTGCAACATTGTTAAAAGTATTAGATCGACATATGTTCCATCCCCATGGTATTATCACCACCTTACCCATCGAGTTAGGTGGTAAGATTATCTTTGTTGCTAAGGAGGTCGTCGACACACCTCCTGAGTATAATTTGTTACTCGGGTGCAATTGGTTCTATGAGATTATTGCAATTGTCTCATCCATCTTTAGAGTCTTATGCTTCCCTCATCAAGGGAAAATAATGATGGTTGATCAACTTGTGTTATGTACCCTAGATATTGCATCCAATGCGGGGTCTAATGTACCCTTTGTCGATGAATCTCACAATTCTTACATGAGTACTAATGTGAGGATGTTCAAAGACTCTTCAACCATGGGAACATTCTCTCTTTCCTTACCACTTCCTACTACAAGCATTTCTCCTATCAACATGATTTCTTCGTTTACCAGTGGATCTTGTGAGTCCATCGATCCTTGGGTAGTACCTCGTCCTGAGGATGTTGAATGGTATGGAGCTTCCATATGGCTCACAATAGTTGATATTGCTTCCTCGGTGATCTCGTCAGCATCAGTTGATATTGGTCAACAACTCCATCCTCATATGGAGTATGATCAACCTACTCCCCATGTATGGGTTGTTGACTCTCCAAGTTCACATGGCATCCTATATTTTTAGTTGCCTTCAGAAGAGGCCATCCTAGATGTCATGGCTTCCATAGATAAACCCAAGAAATATCAGCATCATCAAGAATTCATCCCCCCTGATTTGGAACCCATGAGAGTTAGCATGATGAGTTTTGATCTAAGACTAGGGGCATTTGCTAGGGCATCTAGTAGCCCTCCTAGTCTTGACCGTTTTCAGCCTCGGATGTTTTTTTTTTGGAACTTGCCACTGGATTTTTTTTCCCCTTCCATTGAAGATTTGTGTTATGTACCTCCTTCATGTCTTAATAGAGATCATCAAGGAGTTATCCTAGCTCACGAAACTTCTCAACATGAGTATCTTTGTATGAAGAATTTCATTCCCATGTGGCGTGGCCCCATCATGGTGTGCCATATGATGTCGGCATCTGCTCATGAGTTCATCGATTATGAAAAATATCATTGGCTCGATCCTAGTAATGGTCTCTACATGGCATAAAGCATCAAGATGCATAGTGCCTTGCACATAGGTGTGTGGTGTGAGTGTTTTTTGTTTTGCATATATCATATCCAAAAAATCCAAAAATATTTTCTTTTTTGAGATTTCACTATGCATTTTGACCCCGGAATCTAGTTTACATGTTTTGATAGGATTATGGGGACTCTTTTTACGAAAATGGTGACTTTCATTGAACTTGAGGTACGTATTCTCAAACTGACATATAGAGATATGTTCTTCCCTACATCCATGATTTGCATTATTATCAGTCCATTTTTTTGTCACGTGCCTTAGGTTCGATCCTGTCAAGTTGCGACATTAGCCACTTTATTTTTTCCGATCGTAAATTGTTCAGTGGTGCCTACCCTCCATGGACACCCTAGTTAGCACCTGGATTTCCATCAGATTCCCATGCTACACTTCCATGTAGGCCCAGGAATCCTCATGTAGTATCGCCATGACTTGACGTTGAGAATCGTTCTCCTCTCTTCATTTATATTATGGCCATATCCTAAGGGCATTCCTGACTTTTTATGTTGTTTAATGGTTGCTTATGCATTTTTTAATAGCGTCATTCACCCCATCTATGCATTGTTTTTTTCCCAGATCCCACTCACTGCTATAGCAATAGCCTTTGACCATCTGCCTCTTGCATTATTTGGCCTCTGTCTTGAATCCATATACCCATGGAGAGAACAACTAATAAGAGTAGATCTCACTTTCCAGTGCCATTTGCATTCATTTTTCTTAGGTTGGTTCTATGTGCTTGGAACGTAGGAGCATGTTGTTAAGCCACTAGTTCACTCTAGACTAGTACACTTTTATCCCTTTTTTGAAATCATTAAAGGACACGAAAAATACACTGGTGAGTACACATTTATCTCTTTTTTGGACTCATTAAAGGACACGAAAAAGACATTGTCGAGTAAACTTTTCTCTCTTTTTTGGATTCGTTAAAGGACACGAAAAAAAATATTTCGAGTACACTTTTATCTCTTTTTTGGACTCATAAAAAGACACCATAAAAACTATACTTTTAACTCCTTTTAGGTCTCATTAAAAATGAACAAAAAATACACTTTTATCTCTCTTCCGCGCTTGTTAAACCATGAAGGGGACACCAAAAAAATAAAAAATAAAAAAGTGGGGGTTTTTTACCATTAATCTATTTCCAAAGTGGAAATGTCAATCGAGTCACCCTTGAACATGGCACCTGTTTGAGTCATCATCTTACAATTGGGTTTTAGCTTTCCTAAGAGTCATCCCAGTAATATGAGTCACATATACTCTTTTTTCTAGTTACTCTTTCAGTCATCATGGAGAGTGCTTCAATCCCTCATGTGTTGTTGCATTATATTTGTCTAGCTCTTAAGTCTTGTTTCCAAGTCACCATTGTGTCATGCTATATGATCAAAGGAATTTTAAGCATGATTCAACCATATGTTGTTTTGTTGAATTTCTAAGCCAGTCATCCCTGTGTTAGTTGTACTTGGTGATTCTATCTCTTCACATCATCTCTCGGTGTATGTTTCATGTCAATTGATGGGGGAAACATTACAGCCCTCCTTTGATGGATCTCTTCCTATCAACTTCAATACATTATCTAGGAGAGGAATCTAGAAACCATCTAGTACATTGGAACTTGCAGTCCTCAGGGGTTGGTCTCCTCATAATCGATAGTGGGTCTTGATCATTGATTCCTAATCGATTGATTCTATGAGTATTCAACATAAAATTCCTTATTTTCACTCACTAGATTGTACTAGGTACCTTAAGGTCCATTATCATCATTGGTGGATCCCTTCGCATTCGTTAACAGTATACATCAATGGTTGGTAATAAAATGATTTCTACCATGCTCAGCATCATCTCGTCTATTTGCATGCTATAGAATCGTACCATCGGGGTTTGGGACGAAGACCTTGGGTTTAGATCCACATCAATCCTTTACAACACCCCCTCCCAAATTGCGATGGAGTATATCACTTGTATATGAGTACTTTAAAGACTTTGAGGGTACTCTCCTTCATGCTCGTTGTCTTCTTGATGTATATATTATGACGTAGATCCACATTGCAATTGTTCGTGTCTATGATCTAGTTGATGACATGGATCCACTGTGTACTTTTTTATGGCCATGGTCTTTCATTTTACTTCATGGATCCATAGTGTATTGTGTTGGATATCATGCTTTGTTTCTCTTCTGAGCATGGGTATGCCTGCCTCGGGGATGATCTATATATGTCAACTTGATGTCTGATTGCAGGTACTCCTTGGTTCCTTGATCTCAAATCTCCTTCCTTATGCCACTCATCACCATGAATTTTTGTAATGTATTTTGGCCATCAGTTCCTCTTCTAACCTCACACATTACGGGGTATATGTTATACTTGTATTTTCCACCATAGGTTTTGCAAGAATGCTACTAGATGTTATGAGGCTAGAATTACATAATTGAGTAAAATTCACATAATCATTTCACAAGGAAATAATTATTTTATCACAATTTCATAATTATGAAATAAAAATTATTTCATAATTAAGAATAAACTCATAATTGAAAAGAGAGTTCATAGAGAGTTGGAAAAGACTCATAATTGAGCATGGAACTTGAGGGAAAAAAATCATAATAGAGAGAAAGTTCATAATAGGTTGGAAAAAACTCATAATTAAGCATGAAACTTGTGCATGACTTGTAATTGCTTAGTTCACATGCCATCGAGCCTATATGTGACTTGTAATTGCTTAGTTCACATGCCATCTATCTATCCATGACTTGTAACCACCTAATTCACATGTCATGAAGCCTATCTCCATTATCTTCTAAAATCATATAAGAAGAGGCCAAATCAAGGAGATATTGGGGAAGAGTTTGAGAGTGATTATGTTGGAAAAATAGAGAGAGAAGCTCAAGAGGCCAATGAGGAGCATCGTGAACCTGGAACTAGGAGGAATGCATATTTCATCTAAGGTAAAATCTTATGTAATTCTCCATTTCATGTTAATATAGATCATTGGTTTTCCCATTTCATATTGTTCATGTTCAATGATATATGTTAGATATGATCTTGCATTGAATAGATTCGGATAGATCTATATGAATTTGTGATTTCCTAACGCTAGAGAGAATTTGTTGATTGGTATTATTTGTCTCTTGTCTGTAGGTAGCAAGTTGAAGGAGCTTGGAGCTGAATCTCTAGGACTACACCAGCTGAAGGCAAGCAAGGACAACCTTCAAAGGAAAAGGTATGCCTATTTACTATCTCTTAGCATAAAATAGGAAACATATTGTTTGGATCTATGGAGAACCATAGGAATGTATCCCCTTTGTCTGTCTTAGATCAAGGGCATATCCAAGGGAGATCTGGATTATCCGTAGACCGGATTTATCCATAACAGCGTGTATGCCTCATTTTTTCATCACAAGTAGGAAATATTGTACTTTGGTTGTTTAAACTAACATTTTATTGATAGGCTTGTTTTTGATGTTCTACATGTACATGTTCATGTTCCATATACAAACATAGAAATAGAGTGTAAGTAAATTTACATTTATATATACATAGTAGAATATACATGATTGCATAAATCAAGAAACATACCATAACAATGATTGATTCGTAAACAATACGCATGCTTTTTAAGTCATGTCGTGTGCCATGTCTCAAAATCTCTTATGTCGGTTGCTCTCCATATTTTGTTTCTTGCATGTTTAATACACCAAACAAAGCATACTTGATATAATTAATATAAATGTTTTTATTTTTTCATTAATTATTGAACACGAGAAGTTAAACAACATAACTACTTACAAATTGTTCAATTAAACCTTGATACTTCAACATATACTCGCGACGCTTTCTTAACCCAATGTTGATTAATTGTTTAATTGGCTCTTCTTTGACGCTAGCAACTATTAGAAGACATCCATGGATGAGTATAAATTAATTATTTAAATTTAAAGATCACAACAAATATGAAATCTTAAGGCTGAAAACGTAAGTACTCACAAACTTTGTGATCAACCCTTTTATTTCTTGTCATCATGTCTTATTTGTTGAATGGATTCCATTTTGTTTTCTTTTTTGCAACAAAACAATTGAAAATTATTACTTCATGCGATAATTAAATTCTATATACATAAAAGAATAAATGAATGATTACATACCTCTTATGCACATTGTTGTTGGGATGCCTCCTCCTATGATGCAATTATGTTCATTCCTTTTACAATTTCCTTGTACACTTTTTTATGTGCATGTATTGGATTTCCCCTTGTTTTTCGCTTGAAATTTTCATAATTTTCCTTAAAAATGAAAAAACATTATAATTTTTTTTTAAATGGAAATGAAATTAAATATAGCAAAAAAAAAAAATTGGTAATTTCTGGAACATATTATAGAAAAACATGTTTAGTAATAATACATTTTAAATAATTTGTTTGTTATTGTAAGTTTTTGCTATTGCAAGTCTCAAAGGTCTCATTGACCATTGCTCCGAAAATGCTTCTTGTAGTTTATGTATAACTTGATTCTTGGAGTCATTGGATTGATTTTTGTATTTTAAGTGAAAAGTACATCTATACATTCTTTTCATTATATCTCTCAAAGTTTTGTAAAACAATTTGCCCCTCTTATTAACTTCAACCACCAATCCAGAGAACTTAAGAAGTCTCCCCCATTATTTGAAGTAAGACTAGATTTTATTTTATAATTCATTTATTTGATTGAATTTATGTCATTTATGCACATGCATTTGAATAATTGTTTATTGAATTTTGCAGGATCATGATTCAAGATCGAGTTCGGATGCGCAAGATATTCCACCAATAAAAAAATGCTGCAACTTCTTACCAGGAGAAAGATACCGCAGGAAAATGTTTCATGAAAATGGACATTTGCTTTACCCTGCCAATTGTAACATGCCATCTTCCAGCAATCAGCATGGGTCAATGGCATTACATTGTGAATTAGATCTCTTTTATGACACCCCAGTAGTATGTGATTGTTCAAAATGTAATGGTTTGGAGAAGAACCCTCGATGTCTCACATTGTCCCATTATATTAATGATCAACTACCCAAAGTTGACATTCTAATACCTCCCACTGTGGTCAAGAATCCAATAAGTGATATAGAAAAGACACGTAGGAACACTTCCATATGCTCCTTTTTTTTAAATTTGGAAGCGAGATCAAGTATGTTTCATCCTAAATTGACCAAGGCGTCTCCTTCTATTGAGTCAACGAAAAGTTCTAGTGAGCCAAAGTATGATATCAATATTACCCAAAACATCTCTAGTAGGAGATCCAAAAAATTGTATGAGCTAAGAGAAAAAATGTCCAAGTACACACCAAAGTTTGTTCAATTATTGAAGGCAGCAATGACTTCCCTCTTCCTATCCATCTGCAAAGTAAATACCAAACTTGTTACAATCGAGCTTTGTATGGAACTTGGCCATCTTCCATGTTTGTGCCCGATGTTGGAACTAAATTATCTTTTTTTGGTAAGAGTTATATGACTGGCAAGTCTAAAATAGATGTTGCAAATATTGGGTTCTTTATCCTTTCACATGTATATGTTCCTCCCAAACATTCAATACCACTTATGTCATTTTGTAGTCCTCTTTATAGTTGGTTTGATCATTTGAGTATTGTTAAATACAAACATAGCATTTCCACGGTATAGTATGTGCATGAATGATTATGCTTCTACAAAATTTAACAGGAAAAAACCTGGTATGTATCGATGGTCATCCACAAACTCATGGGAACATTGTAGGATTCATAAATAGTTGTAGATCCTCATTATTTAGTGCAAATTGTTCCTTTGAGAAACACTCCAATGACAAAGAGTTATTTATGAAAAGGAAGGCATCCAGATTTGTTGTTGTGCATGCAATACATAGTCTATTTCTTGAAGATGAATTGTTAATAAACTATAACTTTTGTAGACCACCAACTACTCATTAAAAACTTCTTGCATTGGGTCTATCTTTAAATGTCCCCTTAAGGCATAAGAAAAAGATGATTGAGTAATTGTATTTTTGGGTTTTCAATGGAACTAATGTAAATGCATTGCTTAATTAAACATTCGTTTTATAAAGTGGTTGGTTACATGTTACAATAATTACATCAAATATGGGGACTAAGTCCTATAACATCTACACATGGACTTTTGTTTATTTTATTTATTGAGTTTTATTAATATTTTTTATATTTTTAAATATTCATATAAAATTAATTTAATTTAATATTCTTTTAACCTTAACAAATTAATTATTTTCTTCACTAACCAAATATAATACTTACATTTCCTTATGAGGAGATTCATAAAGTTGTTGGTAGAGCAAAAAATCATAAAGTCATTTAAAGCAAACTGTGCATATTAAAATTCATTATTATTAATGATTTATTTTGATATTTAATCATTTAAATTTAATTTAAAATATATATAATTAATTATGAATTTTAAATAATATTTTTTAAATATAAAATATATAAATTTAATTATAAACAATTATTATAACGTTATCAATAAAATAAATGAAAAAATAACATGTCATAAGAATAACTACTCAAATTAATGTTTTCATTCATTAACCAAATCCAATATTTGTGTTGAAGGGTTAGGGTTTGAATGATAGCACGCAAGTTCCTACTATACTTGATGGCGTAGGTCACCATGTGGTTGTCTAGGTGATCGGGTAAGTCCCAAAAATGGATGGGTACTCTCCCCTAGTTGACTACTCGGATGATACAGTGTCAGAGAAAGAGATTTTCACCTGTCCTTTTTTACTTGATGCCCCAGCCCCAAGTGATATCGGTGAGGTTTCGTCCTCCAAGGTGGATGGTGCCATATCAAGCCATATCAAGATCTGATCTCTCTAACTCTGAGATCAAGGCTAGTGGGATTCGATCATCCATTGGATGAATAGTCATTAAATCCAAAGTGTCATGAAGGTTTATTGCTTGAGGGGGTTCTCAAAAAATCCATCAATCCAAACATTCTTGGTTCATCTTCTCTTGTTTCTCTCGCTCATGTTCCTTATGAAGCAGAGCCGATGTCGGGGGGAGAAAATGTGTGGGGATACACTAGTAAAATCTTATTGATCAATGATTTACGGGGTGCTCAAACTGTTCTAGTCTCTTCACCTCATTCAAAACATAAAAGAATGGTTAATTCTCGAAGGGGTGGCATAGCTCTGGTGGTGGGAAATGGCATCAAAGTAAATCAAATACCAAACTTGGAGGGTCGCGTCTTGGTCTGTAAGTTTTTTGGTCATCTTTTTTAAGTTATCCCTATTTATATTTTGGATGGAAAACATCTAGAGGGTTCGTTTGGGTTATGTTCTTGTTATTCACTATTTATCTCGTGGGTGCTTGGATTTTGTTTTCAATAACAAGGTGGATGGTATGATGATTACAGCTGAAAGGTGGTATTTTGATCAGCATTTATTGTACGCAAAATTTTGGCACCCCATTTTTTATGCAAAGGAAGAGGTTTTATCCAGTGTACCAACATGGGTAAAACTGTTGAATTTATCATAGGAATTATGGATGAATGAGGGGTCACAAGATATTGGGGAAGGTTTGGGTTAGTTTATTGCTTCTAACAAAATCTATACGGCCAATATTCATCATTTTGTGGCCCAAGTCTTGGTGGATTTATATCTAAGGCGGGGTTTATTGAATCATTGGACCTGGTGTGGGGTAATAGGACTTTCACGTACATTTTGGATTGTCTTAATGTCCCCTTCTTATGCTCTTGCTATCACAAAGTCAGCCATGTAATGGCGGACTGTGATTTAGCTTTTCAAAACAATATTCATGTAGACCCGGATATGAATGTGAAGATGCATCTAGGAAGTGCAGAGGCTTGGCAGGGAGTGAATCCATTAGCTCCTTCCTTTGTTCATTGCTCTCATTGTAACAACCCATTTTTAATCCCCCGAATTAAATTGTAATTAATTATGCTTGGTGATGATTTTATCTCAACATAGAGATATTATTGTCATGCCATCGCATACAAACAATGTAATTGTATTATTGTTTAATAAACGAAATCATAATAGCTGACTGAAGGGTGGAGCACAAGTCCTAGTTGTGATACCACTAGAGGGATTAATGAGGGGGCATAGAGGGGATTCAATATTTCTAAGGACATCAAGTCACCTTGTCAAATTATTTTAGGGGAAATAACCATTATTTCCCTCTAGCTTAAAGCTAAAGCCAATAATTTATTGAATTATGGTTGGGCAATTGAGAAAGTACCTCCCACGTAAATGCACAAGAGTAATGGACTGGTATGTCCATGGAAAATTGTGGACCGCCTAGCTACATGGGAGAGAACTCAAGAAACTTAAAGAGAGTAAATGATGGGTGCACAAGGGGATGCGCAGAGAATAGTAGAGAACGCATGGGTGCATGTGTGTGGGAGGATGAATTCCTACTCTGGATGAGGCAAGAGGAAATATTGTTGATATTTTTGGAAGAATACATGAGTGGAATAGACATACAATATTCAAAGCAGGAGAGTTTTGTTTGGCTCGTCTAAAAACCAAAACTTGACCTAGGTTGAGAGGATTGTGAGCTTGATGCTTACTGGACAGAAACTAACACTGGAAGGGGAGGGTGTTAAGGGGNGAGTGGAATAGACATACAATATTCAAAGCAGGAGAGTTTTGTTTGGCTCGTCTAAAAACCAAAACTTGACCTAGGTTGAGAGGATTGTGAGCTTGATGCTTACTGGACAGAAACTAACACTGGAAGGGGAGGGTGTTAAGGGGCGATATTATATGTGAAGGGAATCCCTTGCATAGAGGAAATCCAACTAGGAAGGCAACTGATAAATTCATGGAGGCCATGAGCATGGTGGTTATAAGGGGTTTTCAACCAATGGTGGTTGTGAAGGAGAGTGGCCTTCACACTTTGAATTGATCTAAGAGTATGAGAATCCCCTGGTGGTGTCATGGCTTGGCATGGGGGTCGCCATATTGCATATATCTAGTGCATATGAGCCTATGGTTGGGTGGAAAAGAGCTCACCCTCAGTTAGTTTCCCAGTCAGCAATTTATAAATAGATAAGTGCATGTGTATGCTCATTTGGTTTGGACAATAACTAATACAGATGGGTTCTTGTTGTTTTCCGGTATGGTTTTATGCTTGTTCAAATAGCATGAATTACTATGCTTGTGTGATTAATGGACTTGTGTGGATTATGATGAGAATTATGCTCGGATTGTTTGGCCAGCATTATTTAAACATACAAGTCTTCACTTATACTTTGTGTGTTTAAATATTTGAATGAAATAAGTATGTACTTCATTTATGTTATAGCATGGAATGAGGATTGACTCAGTAATTTTGTGCATGTGGATAGCTACTCGAGTCGATTAGCTTCTTTTGAATACATATGCATACATCTTTT
>ML786571.1:347487-364102 GCA_009831015.1 Picea engelmannii | reverse complement strand
CCTTTCTCCTTCGAGACATTTCGACACATTTGGGCCTAAGAGTTGTGTACCATCTCCCTGTCACGCACCACGATTCCCATATTGAATAATCATACTACATGAACTCTCATCACCATCAGCCATCACCTCCTTCATAATAACTAGATGATCGATTATGTGCCATCTGCACCTGCCCTCCATCACGTGTCATGCTCATCGTGTCGGCCCATAGCCACTCTACTTGGACTCAAAATGTCCCGCCACCATTTATTATTTTAAATATTAAAAACATACATATTATCAAATTTGACACGACGTCTTTAGTACTTGTCACTACATTTAATGACTAAAAATGTTTATCTCCAATTAATTTTTAGAATTAAATTTACATTGTATATTCAATATTGTAATAAAATTTGAAATTTTCAAATGCATTCACAAAGATAGTATATTAATAGGCATTTGTGTACTATCCATATTTTCACTTTGATGCATATAATATATTTAGCATAATTGTTTTAATATTTAATTTAAAATTATTTAATATTTTTTATTAACTTTTTTCTTAATTAATATATAAATATATAAAAAAATGTTATATATATATATATATATATAACGTTTAAAGTAGAATTATAGATATGTTTTCTATTTTACAATTTACGTGGGCCTAATGCATTAACTTAAAGAATACAAAAATTAAAAATGAGGGTGGAATAGATTAGATCATACGAGCGAGAGAAAACAATGGTTTAGACAACTATATTCAATTTAAAAAAAATCACTTAAAATTAATGTTTATTATGTGGGTTTGTAAATACAACAATTTTAATAAATGCCACTGCAGTGGCAATGTCCCTATTGAGATGTCCTTTGCATGGTGTAGTATGAGCGATGATTTATTGATTTAGTAAACAATTAGTTGTGGCCTCGCCACAACAACCCATTTTCTATTTAAAAAACGGGTTTCCCTATTCTAAAGTTTTTTACAAGGTACTATATTTCTACTTTATTGAAAAGGTATTGGCACGGAGAAGTAGTCCCTACTACTTATACAGTCTACGAGTCTTTCCTTTCATTGTCATCCGCAGATCGTAATCAACAATAGCCTCCTCACTATGTCAATCAACCCTCCTTCCCATAAATCTATCATTTCCTCCACTCGTTGTAGGCACATGAACCTTGTCATCAACTTAATCCGCTCAAGGAACCTCACATGTGTGCCTTTTTCACCTAAGTCTGAGTTGGGGTCAAAATAACTCTCACACTGATAATATTATGATAGAAACCTTTATGACTTCCAAATTGAAAAGGATTATGTCAGAATCATCTATGTTGGAGTATTTCACCTCACAAGTAAGTTTCAACTCTGACGCATACACTCCGATAGCCCGAGCGTGCGGTGTATTCTTTAGTGTTATACATGGAAAATAATAATTGGTCAAGGATAAACATTCAAGTTCTAAATCTAGAAGGTCAACCTAATTCATGCAACGATAATATTACAACTTGTCATCTTGATATTAGTCATCAACCCAATAAACTATGTCTTTGTGACTCTTTATCTACCTATCTATCGAGATAACACATTTCTCAAGAAAGAGAATATACCTTCGATACCATCTCCATCAGGGTTCTAACATTTCCATGGTCTTTTTAACTCCGAATTATAAACTCCGATGACTTACCTTAGAGTCTCCATAACACTCTAGGGTCATCATGCAAACCCATGTAAAAGAGAATATTCTATTGATACCTCCTCCATTGGGGTTCAAACATCTCCTGGCTCTGACGGACTCTGAGTCATAAAGTCTGACAATATATATTGAAACCCTTTCAAGTCTTCGCGGTCGACACACAAACCGACGTAAAAGAGAACATTCTTTTGATACATTCCCATTGGAGTGTACCTCAACTTGATTTCCGATGACCTCCGACGAGATGACTATGACCAACCCCATTTATCACCATGACCATGCTCCTACTCTGTCGGCACGTGAACCCAAGAACAATAAGGAATATTATTTCGATACATTCCCATTAGAGAGTAGTTCGACTTGATTTCCGATGACCTCCACCGAGATGACTTCGTCGGCCTCACCTATCACCATGACCATTCTCCTTCTATGTCGGAATGTGAACCTAGGAAATATAAGGAATATTATTCAATTCCTTTCCTTTGGAGTGCAAATAACCCATGAACTTTCCCCAGTCCGATGGAAGAGACTCTAATAGCCATTTTTCAAATGTAAGCCTCTGCTTCGATATTGATATGCAAATTTGGATGATATTCCCTCTTAAATTACATTAATGGTGGAGATCATGCTTGGATTTTGAAATAGTCCTCATACACATGCAATTTATTACACATTTTGAGTGATTTAATACATATGAACGGACCTTAAACCCTCATTTTTCATTCTATCTTCCTCTGTAAGTTGGTCAAGCACTCTACCTCGTTCTAATTATCTCTGTATTATTCTGAAACCAACTATTTCGACTGAATTGACATGGAAAAAAATTCACTATGGAAAGCCAAAATATTGGGAGACCTAAGTGATTTGTCTACTTTCACTCAACCTCTACACCTGAATCTTCTTCTCTCCAAGAAGAGGTTTTCGTAATAGACACTACCATTGACTACCATTGGCCCATACCATCGTTAAAACAAGACAAGTGCTCAATTGGGAAGATATATTGGCTTTCAACATATGCCTATACATGAAAACTAGTCCAAGTATGAGGAAGCCATATTTTTATATGTCATCCTACCTGATTGTTGACATATGTTTCTCTCCACAATTTATTGATCTAGGATGGAATTGGGACCGAGACCAACCCTCTGTACATTTTTATTTATTTGAATTATGGAGCATAAATTCAAAATATATTTTTATGACATTTGTAACTACTTCCTTTCCCCTCTCTATACTATACTTTTTGGTTTTCCTAGGCACAAAATTTCCATTGAAGACTGGACAAGAATGAAAGGGGTTGCATACTGGTACCTAGGAAAATAATATTCATACATGAGGGTGTATGGATTCACTAGAGCCCCACATATTTTTCCTTGCTTTGTCCCAGACAGTCTCCTAATGAGATAAATTACCTATCAAATCACAAGAACATGGGTCACCTCTCTTCTCATGAGCAGTAAGAAAAACCTCTGGCCTATTTTTCCTATCCACATTGGGAATTACACCATTTCCAATTGTGTTCATGCTAGAAAGGAGGAAGAAGCCCTACATGATGTATGCATATTCCTTGGAGAGCCCAAAGGTCATGACCCACATGAAATTGTTGTTTTCCATGTCCGATATGTAGGTCTCACCCATCCTAACATACATGTAGTTGATTTTGAGGAAGACAAACTCAAAGGGGTTATTTTCTATGAAGAATGTTTACAAAAACTACCGAATGATGATGCCAAGCAAGAGTTGGAATTAGAGAAGGAAGCAATGACAAGGATTATAATTGAATAATTTCAAATACAATTGCAAGAAGAGCAGGACAAATTGAACACCAAAGAACAAGAAAAAATAAAGAAAGCAAAAACAGTTAGAGCAAAAATGGATGCCAGATGAGGAAGAGTATGAGAAAAAACTAGCTAAGTAGGAAAGAATAAAAAAGGGAAAATGACATCAAAGAAGAGAAGGATTCCTTCCAAAAGAAGAAAGTTGGAAAAGAGGCTAAGCGACTGGATGATGAGGCATAAGCTAGAAATATGGTTGACAAGGTAGATGCCAAATGATAAGTTGAAGAGTTCGAAGCTAAGAGGAAAATATAAGAACAATTGAAACAACAAAAATCACAAGAGTTGACCAAGACCCCAAGCATTCCATCTACTCCCAATTTGGGCATTGTGAACATTCCACCTTAGCAATACACTCCCCTAAACGCCATCCTAGGTGATTCTACCTTCTCTTCACAAATTATAAATTTTGAAGCCATTGTAGTGGAAATTGGAGATTATTAAATTATGATGACAGAACAAAAAGTATTGAGAAGGGATCAACAAAGAGAAAAGGGGGAAAATCCACCAAATATAGATCGTATATAGGAAGAGTTTTGGACTGGAAAGTTGGGAATGAACTAGAAGAGAATGGCATTAAAGTGGCTTCTACCCTCCATGCCATTACAAGATTGAATGCCTCATTTTTTCTCAAGGTAATGAGTGCCTTAAGCACAACCTGAAACAAGATTATAGAATTGGAGGCAGAATTGAAGAATGTGAAGGACAAGATCACTATAGAATTTGAAGAAGCCACAAGGGTGGTTGCAAACCTCAACACAGAAAATTTGAATATAACGTTACAAATCCAAAAGGATGAGATGAATGCATAGTATGAAAGAAGGGCACAAACCCAACGGGACACCCATTTCATAGAATTAGAATGTGTGAAACTGAAATTTGGTGATGAGATAGAGCGACTATAAAAGGAACAGACTAGATAATATTCCAAGATGAAAACAAAATTAACTCAATCTAAGGGGTTAATGGAGAAACACAGTTTTCATATCCCGGGCTTAGTATAAGAAAGGAAAAAAATTGAAAAATCTTTAGAAGAGAGAAATACCTCAATTCTCGTTGTGGAAACTATTAAACACAAGGCATTGGATCTAAATGAAAAACTCAAATCGAAGAAGAAATAAATCTTATATCTTCTCATGGATATGTGGGTTGACCGAAGTGATCAGTTAAGGCTGCACGACAAAATAATTGAAATTCAAGGAAAATATCAGGAGGCAAATGATTCCTTTGATCAAATTCTCAAATGGCAAGAATTGTATGAATCACCCCTGACTACACAACCTCTATATACTAGGAAGGAAAAACTTACGCATCAAGTTTACTTTGACACTTGGAGACCTTTATTGAAATATATTCAGAGTGTCTAAGAAGAAACAACTTACACTTGCAAGAAGTTGTGGAGTAGCTCAAATGATCTCATGGAAGAATTTGAAATGCAATTGATGCCCCCCATCGACGAGGAAGAACTTTCCATACTAAGGCTAGTTGAAGTGGAAGAACAAAGTAGAATTAGTAAGGTAAACATTGAGAATTTAACTCACGTGAAAAAGAATTACTTGAAGAACACCTACTGAAGTTTTCCAGGCTCATGAGCATGACCTGGCACTTTGTGAAACACACCGCACAAGAGTTACAACAAGAAGTGTCCACTAAGGTGTGTGATGGGGAACTAGTTATTGAAAAAATGCAATTAGGAAAGGTAGAGGACATAATAAAGGATTATTCCCTCTAGGAATAATATCAAGCTCAGATGCAGGGGAAGAGTAGCTCGTGATGACAATATTTTTGTAATTTCTCCAAATGAATTGTTCCTTTTGTTTTTTTATTTTATTTTTGATGAGAAATATGAAGAGTCATTTTGGAAAACTTCCCCAAGCTCATGATGGAGCCACAATAATGTAAACAATCACTCCAAAATTATAAAAGAGGAGGATTGTTGATGAAAAAGGGATTTTAGTTTTTGGATTGTAGATGAACAATATTATTATTGTATGTTTGATTTGAACTAGAGATAATTTGAGGATCTTGGTGTGAATATGTATGAATCGGATTTTTATTTTTATGCATGTCGTTTTTTGTAATGTGTTGATGTTAGTTGTACAAATTATTTCTTCACTAGTGTTTGACATATTTACAGGTGCCATGATTCTCAAATATAAGTGCAGTGATAATGTTATTATTTGTTGAATCAACTATTTGTTTCCAGCTCATTATATTGTTAATTATTAATGTTATTTTCCATGAATTATTTCAGTGTAAGTAACACAAATATTTAACTACACGTATATTTTAGTTTGCTCCTATTTTTGTATATGTCTTATCATTAATATAATACATCGTTACATGCAGACCAACCACGATAAAAGAGTATGGGGGACTAAACTCCACTAGTTAGAGAAAGGGGGAGGGGATAAAAGTTAAGGAAAAAGAATAAGCTAGGGAGCGTAAGAAAAAAAGGAATATTATGTTAATATTCCTTAAAGTATAAAGTTTGGATAAATATTTTATCATAAGTTCTAAGGATGGAGACAAACAAACCAAAGAATCTCTCAACATGACAAGTGCCAAATTGGGAACATGCATACATATAGTTGGTCCTTAGCTCATTCATTCATTCCATCATGATTCACTCACTCATTGAGTTGTCCTCTATACCATACATGTATTAGTACTGTATCCGCACCTGTAATTGTAGCTTGTTAGCTTGGGACCTGGACTGAAGAGGCGGGTTGTTAGAACCGTGAGCAATTTCTCTCTAGTTGAGAGAATAGTTGGGAATTGATTTCTTGAAGGTGCCAATATACAACTACAGGGATCTGAGGCTTCTTGTTTGGCATGTTGTTGAAGCCTTGGAAGGGAAGTGGGGCAACCGAGGGACTGTTGAGAAGAGAAGGAGCACACTTCCTGGGGTGGTACATCCATGTGGGGAATGAGGGACTGTAGGTTGTTAGTTTGAGTTGACACTTGTGACAAAGTCTTTCCGGTTGTTTGAGATACATCATCCTGGTTAGGAACCCCTTTACCCAGGTGGAGTTTAGTCCCAGCTCATGGGTGACCCACTGTTGAGAGTGGTGAGCAACATGGTCTAAGGCTGGGAGGTCCGTGGAAGGTATGCACAAATTTGGTGATATTCTTACTAAGATAAGTGTCAATTGTGTGTTAAATTACATGTTGCATTTGTAATGTCCCGACCATCCATGTCGGGCCATGCTCTTCTAGAGAAATCTTTTGTTCTCTCTGCAGAACATACTATAATATACCCAACATCCAACAGATATATGCCACATAAGTTTTTCGAACTGCATGCAATTATAGCATATACACACACAAAAATCTTGTAGAAGCTTTATATATAAAATTTAAATAGACAAATACATTCTGTAAATGCAGGGATTCACATCGAAATAACTGTAAATGTATACATGCAGCATATACAAAATATACCCATAATTATAAACACAGTTATAAACACTCATAAGATAAACCCATAAAACTAAACACGTAAATAATAATGCAACATGTAAATTTAACACACAATTGACACTTATCTTGGTAAGAATGTCACCAACTATGTGAAGACCTTCCACGAACCTCCCAGCCTTAGAACACATTGCCCATCACTATCAGCAGTGGGTCACCCCCGAGCTAGAACTAAACTCCACCTGGGTAAAGGGACTCCTAACCAAGCTAATGGTTCATAGACAATAGGAAAGATTCCATCACAGGTCCTAACTCAACTAACAATATATAGTCCCTCATTCCCCACATGCATGTCCCACCCTAGGAAGTGTGCCCTTTCTCTGCTCAAAAGTCCTTCGGTTTCCCCACTTCCTTTTTGAGCTTCAACAATAGGGAAGACAAGAATTCTCATAGCATTGTAACTGCAGTTCAACACCTTCAGGAAGTCAATTCCCAACAATTCTCTCACCCAGAGAGAAATTTCTCATGGTCCTAACAACCCACCTCTTCAATATCCCATGGGCCTGACAACCGGCTTCTTCAGTTCAGCTCCCAAGCTAACCAACTACACGAACAAAAAAGGCTATGGATATAGGTTCAGGTATAGTTATAAAGATACGAAGAATAGCTCAATGAGTGTGTGCATGCTCATGGATGATTGAATGGATGATTGAATGATGAAAGGAATGATGGAAAGATGGGAAAATGAACTAAGTCCCAATAATATGTATGGAGGTCCCCAACTTGACACTTGTCATGTTGGGAGCTACTTTGGCCCACTTGTCCCCAACTTTAGAACTTAGGATAAAATAATTATCCATACTTTATGATTTAAGAAATATTAATATAATATTTGTTTTTGGCTTAAGCTCCCTAGCTTAGCCCTTTTTCTTAACTTTTAGGCCCCTCCCTTTCCCTAACCAGTGGATTTTAGTCCCTCGTACTATTTTATCATGGTCGGTTTGTGTGCATCGATGTATTTTATATTAATGTTGAGACATATACAAAAGTAGGCGCACTAGCCTTTAACATCTAGACTCTTCGGCCTAGTTAAAAACATAAGCCTCCTAGCTTATAATAATTGGCTCACCAACCTATAAAACAAAACATATACACAAAGGCTTCATGGCCTCAAAATCGAGCGCACTTAAGTTTGTTAGGCATGGTATCCTTGAATGTGCCCATTTCATCATTTCACTACGTCGTACATGCACACACTATGCCATGGAAGATGCATGCCAAAAATATATAAAATAGCTCACCTGCTTAACAACATTATTACATTCACAGTTGGGGTTCGACCTAGGGATATTACAATCCCCTCCCCTTATTTATGCACTATCCTTAGTGAATTATATACCATGTACCATTCAAATTCTTAAAATATCCAAGTTTTAGCTATTGGAAGCTTGTTATCCATATGGTGCTCTGCTTTCCAGCACCAATTCATGTACTCATACTACAACTGGAAGTCAATTGCTATATTCCATATAGTTGCTTCAAGAAATAATTCAGCTCATTGTTCCTTATTGCATGCTTCAATTAAACCTCATTGAAGAAGCAAATGGTTGTATATCCACAATGTTCCACCCAATGTTAGATCTCACTGCTGATAAAATCTCAGTAGAATACCACCCCCGAGCAGGGCTATGACTCCATCAGGGCAATGGCTTCCCAATATAACCATGACCCACAATCAATATCAGCATAGTCTAGTCCAAGGTGACAAAACTCAACAACACTCCAAACAATGGTCTCTCCTCCCCACATGCCTGTACAACCCAAGGTAGTATGCACCTTCACTGTCCAACAGTTCATCGGTTGCTCAACTTCCCTTCCAGGGCTCCAACACAAGCCGAACAGGAAGTCTTAGAGCACTATAGGTCCAGGAGTTCCAACTTTAATCAGTATGATCTCATCTGCATCACACACATGCAATTATCATGAGAGAACATAAAATAATTCATTTAGGAACTCAAACTTAGTTCAAAGGGAATTCAACTTTTCCGCAAAACATGAAATTATATTTCATAATTTTTTCATCATTGTTGGAATAATAGAATGTAGTTTTCCTTATGGATTTCAACAAGCACCATGCTAAATATCATTTTTCCTGCAATGATTATATATTTCATACAACCAACAGATTGCCAGTATTTTCTATACATCATAATTCAACATGTACAACACCTTATGCAATTATCTTGGAATTGCCTGCACCTAACAATTCAATCAAAATTACTAAACAATTTAACCAAATGGAATGACTCATCATTCCATTCATATGCATGTTCATAATTAATAATAGTAAGTTCATTTCTTCAAATTTCTGAACAAATTTTTTTATGTAGTCACTATTCCTGTGACTACCTCACTTGCAACTTTCCTATTGCAATGTTTAACAATTCCTGAAATGTTCTCAACTTCATGTGTTAGCAACATTTCAACCATTATTATAATTATTTCCATGCAAAAACATATATACATGCACTCACAAAATTCATTTAGAAAAATGCATTTAAGTATACAATTCCATCATGTATGAGTGCAACTCTCTATTCCTACTTATTCAATGTAGCTTTTCATGGATTTTCATAATGATAATTATCTAAGTCATGTATCTCACCATCCATACATTGGAAATCTGACCAATGTCTTTAGACATCTCCACACACTTCCCATTGTCTTCTCAATGACTTGGATTCCTTCCTTTTCAACCCGAACACTACACCAAGAATACAATTTTGTAGTGTTTATTAGTGTTAGAAAAAATGTTGCAGCCCAAGTTTTATTTAAAGGTAGGAAGCTCATTGGGTATTTGTGTGGCACATAACCTTTCTATAATCATACCTTTCCATATCCAACCATGTCCTGGTCTCATACATGACTAGATTTCTTAGCATCATTCCTATAACAAGTTATTATCTTTTATTTTCTTTGGTTATTGCCTCATAACCAATTAACATGACATTCTACTATGTCAGTGTGTGCATTTAAAAGCTAAAATCTTTGATAACTATAAAAAGTCTCTAGCCTTTACCACACCTAGCGGTAACTTAATCTTTCCAATGCACTTAAACAATACCATACAGTGTATTATAAAATTCAATTTGGGGGAATTCTTACTTGAATTTCCCTTTGGAAATCATGCAACATAATTTCCCAAAGAGAAATACTTACCTACATGGTTTCCATTAAATCAATTTAATGTTGCCTGATTAGTTGATGACAATCGAATCTCTCATGCCTCTTTATCATTCTTTAATCAACATTCCATCCTTCTTGTTCCTTCCTTCCATATGTAGCAACATTATCAGCAACACTTACAAACATGAAAGCATTCCCACTCTTTTATGGTTGTCCCAACAAGCCATAAAATCCCCGCTTCTACAGTAATTGCATAAACTTATTTTCTCCTGTATCACCTTTCCTTGTTTATCCCATAAGTCTTCCATTCTTCCAGATTCGTGAATCTTCATGTGCTCTTCACTGTAACCACTATGCATGAATATTTCAGGTCTGAGCACTTTCTAGCCAAGTCACTCCTAGATTCTTTTTACTTTCCATCCAAATTCTAAACTTTTATTAACCTTCAACTTTTATTTACTTCCTAGACCATCTACCCCAACTCAAACTTGGCTAAATTATAATTCCAATCATGTTGCTTTATAGACTTTGGACCTTCAACATCCATTTATTTTTTGGACTTAACTACTTCAGCTCTTTCTAGACTGAACACTTTAGTATTTGGGTTTTCTTCCACCCTTCTCCACTACTTGCCAACTAGTATCAAACTTGTCTTGCATAGTCAATCTCTTATCATATTGTAGGAATGCACATATGCCTCATTCTCTAGCTGCATAGAATTAATTAAAATCACTTAATATTGATTTTAATTTACCAACACAATTTCAAGTGATACTTCCAGACCCTAGAAATGTCACTCATGTCTCTATGCCACTTGAGATGGATTATTCTTAGGAACCATCTCTTTTACATTCAAAACTATGAATAGAACCATTTTCTTTTTCATGGTTCTTTACTGACTCTCTGTAGAGTTTCATTTCTCTTTTAAGTCTTTCTTGGCTTTGACATATCCATGCTATTGTGGAAATATCTTCAATACCTTTGTAATGCACCAATAATATCTACTAATATTATTGATTTCCCATTATCTTGATATCTACCTCAGGACTTCTTCTTCCATTATCCTAGCATGTTCATGGAATTGCAACTACATATTACGCTAATATTAATTTTCAACATTTCACTATTATTTGGATCCCTCTAATCCAACTCTTACTTGACTCAATTATATTTCCAGTCATGTTTTCTGAGTAACCTTGGACAGTTAACACCAAATTCCTTCTTGAGGTACTTGATTTATCCTTTCCTTAACTGATCATATCAACATTTGGATTTTCTTGTTGGTTATTCATTTTCCATGTCTTGACCAATGTGATTTTAACCTGCCTTGCACACTCCACTTCTATCATGTCATACTGATGCCATTCGTACCATGCTTCCACTGTGCACTTTGATAACCATAGGGGAAGCATTACTCTATAATTGCATAGATAATTCCTAGATATGATGCACTCCTTATCTTTATATGCGTTAAGTCTCTTCCTTTATATGATTACTATCTTTATGATAGTCAATTCCTTTTATAATAGATCTAACTCCAATGTATTGCTTAATTTGTATATTGGTTTCTTTGGGAGTGTTCACTAATTCATATGCTACATTATCTATTCCTCTGCCCAGATTCCATTGATTACTTGAATTGCATGAGAGGACTTCCTATAGTGGCTTCCCAAGACTTTATGGTTGCACTCAGATTCATACCTTGATGCTTTGGGGTCTTGGCTTTTGATCATCTTATTAAAGATTCTTTTTCATAGCACTCTTTCCCTGAGTACCTCTGCTTATTTTTAACTAAATTCAACCTTCTCAGCTACTAAGAACTAAAAGTTTTTAACTCTGCAAAAAAATGTGCACCCAACAAAAATTTGTCAGGCTAACTGACTCAACAATTTCACGAAAATATGAACCATTCTGGTTCAATAATATATATAAGAATTATTTCTTCTGAATTCTTTGAAAATTGAATGACCAAATCGATTTTCTGAGTATATATTTAGATTACACTGTCCAATACCTTTCCAACGTCTACTCTCATTCTCAATTCCAAGTCTTGAGCAGAAAGTTATGGTAATTTGAAAATTGCCCATTAATTTTTCTGTTCATACATCAACTTGGCGCAATTATGCGTTGTAATTATGAAATTTCACACCTACTCCATTGGAATTTTTGTAGGATCTCAATTGGATTTCCTCATATACATATTCTAGGCACTTTGACCAAGTTTCACCTTTTTCTGGGTTCTGGGTTGCTAGTTACAACTTACTGAAATTCTAGGCCAAAATACCATATTGTAACTGATATGATACACGTACCTTCCTTGCCATATTAAACATCTTTAACATACCCAAAAATTCAATTAAGCTCTGGGAATGTCTTCTATGGCTCAATATATTTCCATTGACTACTCTTGCACCTCAATCTGATTCCGGAGCAGAAAGTTATGGCTTCTTGAAGTTAGAAGGGTCTTAAAATTTACCCTTCACTACTTGTGTTGTAACTTTCTAAAAAATGCTTTGTTTGACGAAAAATTTACACCATTAGAAATATCTCTTTGAGCTTTTTTATTTGAGCTAAAGAGACATAGTGTTCCAAGTCACACATTGTTCTCTTCTTTTTTGCGTTGCTAAAAACGCTCTGAAGGGCCTCAAAACTGCACTATAAAAATATGACGTTCAAATGATATAAAATGTCGCAGAAAATCACTATTTTTATGTTGTTATTCACCCTCCAAACGACTCTGCACACACAAATTTCAACCTGTACACTCATATTCACCATGCGCTGCAACAGCACAAGGTAAAACATGCTCCACACATCCATAACTACTGTGCATCACTTCTTTGTCACGCCGATAACTTGCGCACTATTTTTGTGTCGCGCGCCAATAATTGTGCACTACTTTTGTGTTGCGCACCAATATTCACCGCACACAGTTTTGGTTCTTGCACTATTACCTTTTGTGTGCATGTTTTTTTTTGTATCACACGCTGATATTTCGAGCACATTATACTCTACATGTTGCACCATGCCAGAGTTTAGTACGTCTCCACCACGCACCAAAACTCTGTGTGCACCACTAACTCCTCACATATACCCACATTGCGCACGCACCAACAAAAATCCTCTGTTCTCTGCTAACACTGTGCACACCACGTGCATCATTATTATGTGTGTGCACACTGTGCAATGCTAAATTTAGTGTGTGCTCCTATACACCTAAAGTTTTCCATGCGACGCCGATATTTACCGTGCACACTCGCACACTAACATTTTTCTGTGCGGCACCGAAATATAGTGTGCACACCTACACACTAACATTTTTCTACGTGACACCAAAATTTAGTGCGCACACCCGCACACTAAAATTTTTCCGTGCGACACTAAAATTTAGCGCGCACACCTGCACACTAACATTTTTTCATGTGGCACCAAAATTTAGCGCGCACAATTGCACCCTAACATTTTTCTGCACTGAACCAAAATTTAGTGTGCACACCTGCACACTAACATTTTTCCACGCAACACCAAAATTTAGCGCACACTCCAACATGCCAATATCTTTCCGCGCAGTGCCAAATTTTACCTATCACAAGCTTTTCACTGTGCATCATGCATTTTTAGTGCGCCCACCTATGCACATTCCTTTTTATGCACATCAATTCCTCGTGCATTCCATTGTTGAAATTTAGCCTTTTTCCTAACTTTTTCCCCAATTCACCATAGACATTTAACAACCACGAAATTCATTCAATTTCACTCCGATAACACTAGTTCAACCTAAGAAACAACAAATCGTTGTAAGTTGACATTTCTGGAATGAATTTATCCAAAATCAATTCGCGAATTGAGAAATTTAACCACTAAACTCACTCCATCTATCATGGCTTCACTGTAACTTCAAATTTGATCCATTCTAGATCAGAATTTTCTAGAACAGATATTACATTAGGAAATCTCATTGCTTAGCTGAATTTCTCAGTTTTCCTGGAATTTAACAACAGAAATTGGGGATTTTCCCAATTCCACGTCATTGCTAAATTTTACCATGGATGTTTTAAAAAACTGAAATTTGGCCACTTCGAAATAGATTCTCTGTGAAATTTCACTTCAACTCAACTTTTTCGGCCCATCCAGGCTCAGCGTTGAAAACTGAAGATCTAACACCATATTGTAATGTCCACGACCATCCATATTGGGCCACGCTACGCCAGAGAACTGTTTCGTTTTCTCTGCGGAAGATACTATAACATACCCATTATCCAACTGAGCTATGCCACATAAATTTTTCGAACTGCATGCAATTAAAACATATACACACATAGAACTCTTGCAGAAGCTTTATATATAAAACATAAAAATAAAAATACATTCTATAAATGCATGGATTCACACCGAAATAACCGTAAACGTATACATGAAACACATACAGAATATACCCATAACTATAAACACAGTTATAAACACTCATAAGATAAACCCATAAAACTAAACATGTAAATAGTAATGGAGCATATAAATTTAACACACAATTGACACTTATCTTGGTAACAATGTCATCAACTGCATGTAGACCTTCCACGAACCTCCTAGCCTTATATCACACTGCTCATCACTCTCAGTAGTGGGTCACCCCTGAGCTGGGACTAAACTCCACCCAGGTAAAAGGATTCCTAACCAGGCTAATGGTTTATAGACAACAAGAAAGACTCCATCATAGGTGGTCACTCAACTAACACTTTATAGTGCCTCACTCCCCACATCCCTGTCCCACCCCAGGAAGTGTGCCCCTTCTCTTCTTAACAATCTTTAGGCTACCCTACTTCCTTTTCGGGCTTCAGAAATAGGCTAGGCATGAATTCTCAGAGCATTGTAGTTGTAGTTCATAACCTTCAGGAAGTCAATTCCTAGCAATTCTGTCACCCACAAAGAATTTTCTCATGGGCCTAACAACCTGCCTCTTCAATATCCCACAAGGCTGACAACCCGCTTCTTCAGTCCAACTCCCAATCTAACCAGCTACACTAACATAAAAGGCTATGGATACAGGTTTAGGTACAGTCATGAAGATATGAAGGACAACTCAATGGGCATGTGCATGCTCATGGCTAATTGACTGGATGACTGAATGATGGAAGGAATGATGGAAAGATGAGAAAATGAAATAAGTCCCAACAATATGTATGCATGTCCCCAACTTTACACTTATCATGTTGGGAGCTACTCTGGCCCACTTGTCCCCAACTTTAGAACTTAGGATAAAATAATTATCCATACTTTATGATTTAAGAAATATTAATATAATATTCCTTTTTGGATTAAGCTCCCTAGATTAGCCCTTTTTTTTAAGTTTTATGCCCTTCCCTTTCCCTAACCAGTGGAGTTTAGTCCCCCATACTCTTTTATCATGGTCGGTTTGCGCGCAACGATGTATTTTACATTAATGCTGACACATATACAAAAGTAGGTGCATTGGCCTTTAAAATCTAGGCTCTACATCCTAGTTCAAAACATAAGCCTCCTAGCTTATAATAATTGGCTCACTAGCCTATAAGACACAACATACACACAAAGTCTTCCTGGCCTCAAAATCGCGCGCACTTAAGTTTGTTGTGCGCGATATCCCGGAATGTGCCCATTTCATCATTTTACTATGAAGTACATGCATGAGCCACGCCATGGAATATGCATGCCAAAAATATATAAAACAACTCACCAACTTAAGTACATTATTACATTTACAGTTGGGGTTCGACCTAGGGATATTACGACATTATTATTTATGTGTTTATTTTTATGGGTTTTTCCTGTGTGTGGTTTATACCTGTCTTTATATTTATGGGTATTTCATATATATACTACATGTATATGTTTATTGTTATTTTAGTATGAATATGTGCATTTACAAAGTTTTTTTTTTTTTTTTTTTATGTTTTATATATAAAGTTCCATAAGATTTTCTGTGTGTATATATTTTAATTTTCATACAGTTTGAAATTTTTTACGTGGCATAGCCCAGTTGGATGGTTGGGATGTTATAATATGGTATCGGAGCATGAAATATTTTCGGTGGCATGAACCGGCCTGAGTGGCCGAGTATGTTACATATGGAATTGACATGTTTAAGATACGCTTTCCAACAACCAACTACCGGTAGAATTTATATGACATCATGTGTCAGATGTTGATGCAAGCCACGAAAGGCGTTCTGATTTCCAGCTATAAGTGCATTGTGAAAGGAATGGACAATGTACAATCTTAGAGATTGTACATCAAACTCTATAGCAACCAAGTAGCAAAGTGTAGTGAAGATACTTTTGCCACAACTAGTTGTACTAGTTGTTGCTATGTCCAATCAATGAATATGCATGTCATGCATAATACATTTCCAAAGGAATTGAAGTTCTTTGCACATGGGGGACAAGTAAGCATCAGATATTCCAAAATTGCATCTGAATGATTTTTATAGAGAAAAGGTTTGTAATGACCACTAAGAGCCTT